>PVHT021183648.1:29324602-29557276 GCA_004024745.2 Catagonus wagneri
ATACAATGGCAATAAGAACATGTATATCAGTAATTACCTTAACTGTTAATGGACTGAATGTCCCAACCAAAAGACATAGACTAGCCAAATGGATACAAAAACAAGAAAACAACCAATGGATCACTGAAGAAATCAAAGAGGAAATTAAAAAAATACCTAGAAGCAAATGACAACAAAGATACAACACTCCAAAACCTCTGGGGTGCAGCAAAAGCAGTTCTAAGAGGAAAGTATATAGCAATACAAGCCTACCTCAGGAAACAAGAAAAAGCTCAAACATACAACCTAACTTTACATCTAAAGCAGCTAGAGAGCGAAGAAGCCAGGTCATGGAAACAACCTAAGCGCCCATTGACAGAGGAGTGGATAGGGAAGATATGGTACTTACACACAATGGAATATTACTCAGCCATTAAAAGGAATGGAATAACAACATTTATGGCAACATGGATGAACCTAGAAATTATTATACGAAGTGGAACCAGTCAGATAATTAGACAGCAACACCTAATGCTATCACTTATTTGTGGAAACTAAAAAGACACAATTAACTTCTTTGAAGAACAGACAATGACTCACAGATTTTGGAAAACCTTGGTTTTTCAAATAAGACAATCTGGGGGTGGGGGATGCACTGTGGGTTTGGGACACAAAATCTATTGAATTGACTTATGATCTTTGTACACCTATAACTGAAATAAAATTCATTGTTAATAAAAAAATAAAAATACTGACACACAAAAAAATACATAAAAGTAGAATTTTTGTAAAACTTATAGGAACTGAAAAAAATCAGAGGTTGTAAAGGATTGAAGATAACATTTTCTGTGTACTTCGCCAAATTTTAGCTCAACTACCCTTCAAAAATATTTTTTTCTGCTCAATTTTCTGATATTATTTAAAGAGATGCTATTAGAGGAAAAACAAGAAAAGTCCTAGCTAAGAGAACATAACTGAGGAACTGCCCTGCATCTGGCATCATTTCTGGAAAAGAAATCCTTGTGCCAATTAGATCCTGGAACTTACAGTGTTTTTACAAGGCAAAGTGGTCAAGTTGGCTCAAATGAAATCTGTAACCAAATTTATAGGAAAGTGTATCATATAGGCTTTCCATGTACATATCAGAGGACATAACATGAAGTTGAGCTATAGGTAAGGAAACAGATATTTCTCAGGAAATAGATGTGTTGCTTTGGGGGGCAGTCATTGAAGAAATAGTTCAAGAATCTATAATATGAACAATTGTCCATTGTCTCTCAAGCACAGAGACGTGTTTAGAAGCAGGCCAGATGTGTCTCCATACCTTAGAGTGATCACATATTTTCCTGCTTTTTTAGTTATCAATACACTAAAATTGATAAAGAATACCATCTCAGTTATAATTTCTTAGACTAAGAAACACAAATCATATTTTCCTGCTCCTTTAATCTTCAGGGATTTCTCCATTTACCAAAAAAGAAGTTGAAAATTGAGGACACTTACGAAGTTCAATTCCAAGTAAAAATCACTGAAAGGCTAACAACTCAACATAGTATTTAGTGATAACCCATTATGTGCAAGGCACTGTGCCTGGGGCTGAAAGAGGCAGACATACAAAAAATTAAGTCTAACACAATGGAATAAGTGCTACAAATAGAGGCAAATATTGATCACTATGAATAATGAGAATAAAAGGATTAACTCTTCCTGAATGTATTGCTGAGAAAGGGGCATTTGATAAGAGTCGCAAGAGTGAGTAGGAGTTTGCTCACACACAGAGTAAGGGAGGGCTCCACTTATATGCACTGAACATTGCAGTAACTAGGAGATGAGAAGATGGAGGAAAGTAGTCTGAGATGAAGCTATGGAAAGGTCAAAGGAAGCCATATCCATGAAATAGAATCATCTACAGCAAACTAAGAAAGCACATAGTCACACCAGATTTTTTTTTGGGGGGGGGAGTGTCTTTTTAGGACCACACCACCCAGAGCATATGGAAGCTCCCAGGATAGGGGTCAAATCGGAGCTGTAACTGCTGGCCTACACCACAGCCACAGCAATGCTAGATCCAAGCCTCAATCTATGACTTACACCACAGCTCAGGGCAATGCCGGGTTCCTAACCCACTGAGTGAGGCTGGGGATTGAACCTGCATCCTCATGGATACTAGTCAGATTCATTATCCCTGAGCCACGACAGGAACTCCCAACACTGGAATTTTAAATTCAACACTCAGGCCAACTTTTGAGAATGACTTTCAAGGGACAATACTGGAGGAAGGGAGACCTGTTACGGATTGTTGCATTCTGGGTAAAATATCAGCGTTTACACAAGGACACAAAGAAGGTCCACAGAAAAAGTTCATGGAAGGAAGAAGGGAGGGAAGGAGAAAGAAAGGTTGGGATGAAGGGAGGGAGAGAGGAAGTCAAGTCTTAGGCTTTCATTCCTCAGAGGAGGAAACTGAAGTCCTGAGGGATAAAAGTGCCCCATTCACTCCACAGATATAAAAGACAGAGCTTCCATGCCAAAGCATCTTAGGAGATGAGAGGCTGACTTAGAGCATTAATAAGAAACTTAAAAAATAAAAGCAACTGCAGAAATTTTACTGTCTTTGCTGACTTATTTAAAATAGTAATTCTAACCTCGGGAAAAGCATGTGTTACTGATTGGAATGTAATGTTACTGGCAATGTCTTTGTACAAATTTTCCAAGACTTCATGGAGTTGGCTTAGATTTTTCTTTCCCTAGACTAAAACCTCATGTTCGCTGAAATTCTGTTGCAATACAATATGAAGTTCCTCTTTTCATATGTCTACGTTTCCATGTATGCCTTGATTATCATCAAACTTTCCCAGTTATAGTCAAATCTTTCAGGGATATAGTTAAATTTTTATCTCTACACCATCTCCATAACTTCTCCAAAGCTAGGATACTATAGATAACCTGAAAAATAACATACTTTTTAGCAAAGCTAAGTGTTTTTTTGTTTTGTTTTGTTTTTATCTTTTTGCCTTTTCTAGGGCCACATTCACGGATGCAGCATATGGAGGTTCCCAGGCTAGGAGGCTAATCAGAGTTGTAGCCACAGGCCTATGCCACAGCCACAGCAACACGGGATCCAAGTCGCATCTGCAACCTACACCACAGCTCATGGCAACGCCGGATCCTTAACCTACTGAGCGATGCCAGGAATTGAATCCGCAACCTCATGGTTCCTAGTCGGATTCGTAAACCACTGAGACACAATGGGAATACCAAAGCTAGGTGTTTATTCACATTTTCCAGTATACATTTATGTCTAAAAAGAATCAAATGGAGATGCCTTTTCATATTCTTTACTCATTATAAAAAAAGAATTAATTAAAAAAATACCAGCCTTATTTGAGTTAAATAGCTTGAGTTCAATGAGGCTAACTCTTAAGAACAAATGACTTATAATATTTTATAACTATTTCAGAAATAATTTAGAACTGAATCAAAAAAAAGTTTAGTTTACTCATCACAACCCATATTAATTAATGAAATTGATGCAAAGTTAGTATTATCATAATTGCCAGGTTTCCATTTCTGTCAGTGCCAACATCATTATTCCAGTCTCTTGGACTAAAAGCTTTGACATAATTTTTTATTCTTCCTTGTTTTTCCCCATGATAAGTAATTTACCAGCAAATCTATTTGCAACTTCTTATATAAATTGCCTTGATCCTCTTAATAGTAATTAATCTCTCTCTTTTATATTCTCTGAATTCTTTTACCTTTGTTATAGCACTTAAAGTATAATTTGTATTACTGTTATAAAAATATCTGTCTTCTCTACTGAAATAAAGGACAATATTTTACTCAAATTTTAGCCTTCGCACTGTCTAATTCTCCACATAACTGTCAAGCACAGTGTTTGGCACATAATAGGCATATAGTAGGCAGTAAAAAACATGCTTTTCAAATTCTGAAGATTTTTAACTATCATCATAAGACAGATCTTCATAAATCAGTATTTTCAGTGTGATTTTGTACAAGCTCTCTGTTGACTATTCTATTAAATATAAACTTCTCTGTCATTCTTTTAATTCACAATTTTTCTCCCCTGCAGATTCATAACATATTACCAACTCCTAAACAAATCCTCTACTCCAGGTATAATAGAATCCCAGCTGACTTCTATCCCCATTAGTCCACAATCCTTATTCTAACAGTTTTGCCCAAATCAGGATGCCCTGTTCTTCTCCTTTCCAAATCCCACTCACAATTTTAGATCCAGCTTTGGCCTCAACTCCTCTATGGCTCCATAAGAGATCACTCTAACCTCCAACAATTACCTCCTTCTCTAGACTTAATTCCTTTATTAATAAGCTATAGTAGTGTTAGATTTAAATGAGACTCTAGGAAGTTCCCTTTATGGCTCAGTGGTTAACATACCTGACTAGAATCCATGAACTTGACGTGGGTTCAATCCCTGGCCTTGCTCAATGGGTAAAGGATCTGGCGCTGCCGTGAGCTGTGGTGTAGGCTGCAGATGTGGCTCAGATCCTGCGTTACTGTTGCTGTGCTGTGGCAGTGGCATAGGCTGGCAGCTGCATATGTTGCAGGCACAGCCCAAAAAAAAAAAATTTTTAAAACATGAGATTCTAGGTACATAATATCTGGTAAACAGTAGGTACTCAATTAATGAGGTGCATGAAAATATAAGAATTGCTAACTGTGAAGTTAAGTTCTTTATGAGACTGAATTGCTGAAAATACAGTATTATCAATAAATTACTCTCTAATAATGGTTATCAACCATTTTGCAATTTTTTACAAGACAAATTATTACGGCCCAAAGAAGGAACAGAAAACACTTATTGAGACAACACCAACCTAGCTACCATTAGAGAACTTCCACACGTTCTTTATCTTGTGATAATACTTTGCTATTTATCAGACAGGTCTAATTTGTTAGAAGTCTTTAATCCAACCAAGGAGCCAAAGGTGTGAGCTGCATAACAAACCACTTTCAAACTCAGTGACATACAACAGCATTTACCCTCACAAGTCTTCAAGTCAACGGAGGTTCTTCTAATGTAGGATGAACTCAGCTGGGCTGCTCTGTTCTGGACTAAGATGTGGCTTATGCATTTCATCCTGGAGCCTAGGTTAAAACGACTTGTTCTTATGGTTCAGCCCCACAGCACCAGAGGCTAGCCAAATCTGTCAGACACATTGAAGTTTGTGTCCACTCTTATGTCCTCTAACATTCTATCAGCCACAGTATGTCAGCCAGCCAAACTCAGCATCAACGGGGAATAAATATTTTCTGAACAGTAAATCAAACTATCACAGAAAGCTAAAATGTCAGCGGATTCCTAGACACTGGGGGTGGGCAATTAAAGCACTCGTTCATTAAAAACAGAATTACAAAGAAACAGGGAAGGAAGAAAGATAATTTCTAAGAGAATGAGGGAGGTAAAAACTAGAGAAAACATATCTGACTTCAAGGTCAGTAGGAAGTAGAGACACTGGCTGGAAGCTTAGTTTCTTAAAATGGAACAATTGAGATTTGAATCATGATTCTGCTACATATTCTACCACATACTTGGGCATGCAAATCAACTTTTTAAATTTTTTTCTTTTTATGGCTGTACCTGAGTCACATGGAAGTTTCTGGGCTAGTGGTCGAATTGGAGCTGCAGCAGCTGGCCTATGCCACAGCCACAGCAACACCAGATACAAGTCACATCTGTGACCTAAACCGCAGCTCATGGCAATGCTGGATCCTTAATCTGCTGAGGGAGGCCAGGGATCAAACCCGCATCCTCACAGATACTATGTCGGGTTCTCTCTTTTATTTTATTTTTTTTGTATTTTTAGGGCCACACCCAAGGCACATGGAAGTTCTCAGGCTAGGGGTCGAATGAAGTTGTAGCTGCTGGCCTACACCACAACTACATCAAGGGATCCGAGACGTGTCTGTGACCTATACCACGGCTCATGGCACTGCTGGATCCTTAACCCCCTGAGCAAGGTCAGGGATGGAACCTACATCCTCATGGATACTAGTCAGATTTGTTAACCATTGAGCCACTATGGGAACTCCCAAATTACCTCTTACCTTCAGTTTCTTCATATGTTAAGTAAAAACTGGTAATATCTCCTCCATTGGATGATTGTGATATGGAATGTATCATTGGTATTAGATCACTAAACACACCTTCTGCTAATACATAATCAATATATGTATCTATTTTTATTTTATTGAACGTATTTTCCTATTGCTATGTAACATCACTCTCTTCTGGCAACACCACTCTCCTAAACTTATTTCAAATAGAAGGGCTGCTAATTATTTTATCCAGACTTCTATCCATATTAATGGGCCCAAAGAACACTTAGCCCAAGAGAACCAGCTGTGGCAGTATGGATTAATATAGCAGTATGTTAATCTTCTCACGTCTCCCAGGAGATCGTGACTGCCTCCATCTTGAAATGAGTGAGGACATCTTGTTATGAAAAAAAGTGTGGGCCCCACATTGTAGGCTGGGTACCAGGTACAAGCGGAGGGAAAGAGTAGATCTGAATGGGTCAAGGTGTGAATTGTATTGAAAATGTCTTACATCACATCTCCCTGTGACCTTATGCTTCCTGCATCTTCAGCTACTTGTTTGACTTCAGCTTCTGCTTGCTTGAACAACAATTTTGACCAAAGGCTTGAAAAGTGCTTGCATGTTTGGGCTTGTTCTCTTGCACGCCTACCACTGCCATGGTAAAAAACAAGCCAAGGCAAGCTGACTGGTCCCAGGAGGAGCGTGAGAGATGCTCAGAGGAGAGCCAGACAACCCCAACTGTGACTAACCTTGTTCTGATGGTTCCAGATAACCTGAGATGTATGAATCCCCGAGCTGCTCAGCTGATCATGGCCCAGATCAGCACCTGACCAACGCAGGCCTGTAACAATACGGGATTGTTGTTCTAAGCCTCTGAGCTTTGAGCTGTTTGGTATACAGCACTTGTTTTTAGCAGTAATTAATAGAAACATTTACTTATCAATTTCTGTCCCTCCTTCTGATGGTTATAGAGCCATTGCAAATATGGAGGACAGAGAATCTCATTAGCTGTCTCAGTGTTTGAACTCAAGAAAAAACATCACACAGAATCCCTACCCGTTCATTATAGAGAACAGGGGGCAGCAAACCATGGCCCTTGAGCCTAATCCAGTCTGTGACCTATTCTTATGTGGTCCACAGGCTAAGAATGGCTTTACATTTAAGGAGTTGTAAAAAAAAGGCAAAGCCAAATATGTGACAGTGATCTGCAAATCCTGAAGTATTTACCGTTTACACCTTTACAGAAAAAGTTTGTCAACCCCAATTTAGAACACAATTCTCTGAAAGAACAGAATATAGCAAACCTCACAGGAACTAAGCTTCCTGTTATGTCCCTAGTCCATCCAGGCTATATGATCAAAGTTCATGCAGGGTTTCCTAGGTTCACACCCTACAAAAACTAATCTCTCATCTTCGTATTAGGGGGTTTAGGAATGGGATAGGTCAGAGCAACTTAATCAGGGAAAACGTTATTCTTATAATAATATTAAAATTTTAATAATGCTTATTTTTGAGATTATGAGAAAATAACAGCTCATTTTAGGAAAATTTGAAAATGGACAGAGGTGTAAAGAAATAAAATATCACGTTTAATTCTAGTAAATAGAGGCAACCACAGTCAACCACTTAGTGTTTGTTCCAATTCGGTTTTGTGCAAGAAGTTACTTAACTGAGATAATTCTTCATATTAAATTATGCAACTTGGATGTCACATTTAATGCTAAAAGTAAAATAGTATCCAATTCTTTTTACAAACATTTACAAACATAATTTTAATAGATTCATTAAAATATTAAATTCATAAAATTTTAAATTCAATATAAATTTAAATAATTTTATAAAATTGTTTAAATATTAAGGCTCTTAAAATATCTTTACGTGTTTAGACATTAGTTTGTTTCCAGGGTTTAAAAAAAAGTTAAAAAAACTTTTAATAAACAATAATAATAATAGCAAAGTCTGAATATTTTGGGGAATAAAGTCTCCCCTGTATTTCAAATGACAGAACAGATTCTAAGAACTGCTACAAAATTCAAAATGCATGTATTTTTAACTATTACAAAATAGTCCAGTTTTGCTGCCAAAATTGTTTCTGGATTTTATACTATACCCAATATACAGTTCCTGTCGAATGTTGTGATTCTTGCTAATTTAATAGTCAACATTTTCCTATGTGTTCATTAATCATGTGTATTTTCTGTTTCATAAATAGTTTTGATTATTTGTCATTTAGAAGTTTTGATATTTTTATGTTCTACATGTACTCATTACTTACTAAAGATAAAAAATTATATTTATATGCAGGTTTTTTTCCCAAAGTATTGTTTTTGTTCATGTATTTTGTTTAAATAAAAACATTTTTATTTTAATGCTATTGAAAGAATAGATCTATTCCTTTTTCACTCTATTATCTTTGTTTTATTATTTTTTTTACTTTTTTTAAATAATGATTTTTATTTTTTCCATTATAGCTGATTTACAGCATTCTGTCAATTTTCTGCTGCACAGCAAGGTGACCCAGTCACACATACATGCATACATTCTTTTTTCTTACATTATCATGCTCCAGAACAAGTGAGCAGACATGGTTCCCAGTGCTATTCAGCAGGATCCCATTGCTTATCCATTCCAAAGGCAATAGTTAGCATTTATTAACCCCAAATTCCCAATCCTTCCCCTTCCCTCCCCCTCCCTCTTGGCAACCATAAGTCTGTTCTCTATGTCCATGATTTTCTTTTCTGTAGAAGGTTCATTTGTACCATATATTAGATTCCAGATATAAGTGAAATCATATGGTATTTGTCTTTCTTTTTCTGACTTACTTCACTTATTATTATTAATATAAGCATATTGTAAGAAGCCGAACATAGAGCAATAGAGAGAAGAAAATAAAAAACAACAGTGCTTGTAGAAAAGTATTAAATAAAAACAAAAGATGATATCTCAATCATTACACCATAAACATGTTTTGTCTATAAATTGCATTGTAAACCCAATTTTAACCATTTCATAAAATTAAATAATATCTTTAATGTACTTAAGCATTTCTTATTTGGCTCATTAAGATTTTTATTAGTTTGAACAACATCTTAGCAAATATTTTGTACATAAACCTTACATCATAATTTTCATTGGGCCCTTGGGATAAACTTCTGAAAGCAAAACCAGCAAGTCAAAGGTTATAAACACCTTAGGTCCTGCAACTTGCTTTCCTGAAGGTTAATTTACACACCCACCAATAGTGTATAAGAATGTATGCTCACAGAGCCTGTAATAATACTGTTTTACACTAAAAATCTGTGTTAATTGGAGATGTAAAAACATTTGTTTAAATGTGCACTTCTTTGGTTATGATGATGCTGGGTATTAAATTCTGTTTTTCAGCTCCAAGTCACTCTGATATCTGGCTTGGAGATGCTGTTTGGGTCTAGGACTGTGAAGATGATTTCTCTTTGGCCAGCTTCTTCCTTGTTAGGCCCTGTGATGGGGGCGCGGGGACATTAGAGTGAAACTGCCAAGCAGAAGACAATGACAAAGACCCTCATTCTGGGTGGTCTGTTCCTGTCTTCCCAGCATAGGTTCTTCTTCCTGGCAGCAGCAGTGGATTCACAGCAGTTGATTCGATCTTCTTTGCATTCACTCCCAGAATGATGCATTGCACTCAGCGGTAGGGTAGCTAGCATCAACCCGACAGTGTCTTCTTAGAGGTCTGGATCTCAGTTCTTCAGGGTCCTCTTGGAAGCTTCCTAATTCTGAAAACCCTACATCTTCCCTTTGTTTCTCCTGCACTAGGAGTAGTTAATACTCCCTAAAGTTATTCTCTCCATCATATCAGAAAGGTCCGTTGGACAGCGCTACCCTAGTCCTTGAATTTAAAAGTCAGCCTAGGGCAACGGTTCCCACATTTGGAAACTTCCAGTCAAACTTCCAAAGCTCAGGCCACCCCTGGACCAAAAAAATCACGGTGTCTAGGGGTGGATACAAGTATCCTCTTCCTTCTCCTCCTCCTCTTTCTTTTTCTTCTTCTTCTTATTTTTATTTAAAGCTTGTCTAGGTGATTACAATGTGCAAACAAGTTTGAGAACTGGGATCAGTTTAAACAAAACAATAGGATAATTTACATACATATATATATAGTTTTTAAACAAAACAATAAGATAATTAACATTATATATATACATATATATTTATAAAATTGCTATTAGGGAATAATCACCTCACTCCCCTTCTCTTAAGTTCCTACTAATGATAACAATACAAACTACTTTTATCTTTTTAATGCTGGGCTATCTACATTTCTGTCTTTGTGTCAGGTCTCAAAAGAAAATGCATTCTTTGAATTCATTTGGTGCATTAAAGAGGACTCTTCATCCTTCATGGAAAAAAGAGTGCTAACAGGTATTTTGGTTTCCTGGTAGGCAGGTTGGTTTGTTTAGAATGGCTTATAAGTGGCATTTAAAGGCGCTGAAACAGCTGCAGTGCTCAAAAAAGTGTGAAATTCTTTTCTGCTTTTGTAAACAGTAGAGAAAATATCACCGGCATCTGAAGCTTTCCATTGACTGCCTAGCAATCAGCTAAAGAGGAGGCAGAGTGAACCACAGCAAAGTGGTCTGTGAACAGCAGGGAAATGCAATAAACATGGCAAAATGCTCACTTCAAGAGGGTAAAATCAAATGTAAATTTTTCTTTGAATTACCTGGCAAAGGCTAATTTCTGCCAACAAAAAGGTCTGAATGTTTGGGAAACAAGAAATCAGAATATAAAGTGCCTTGATTTGATTTCTGTGCTTCACATTACTACAAATGAAAGAAGAATAAAGGCAGAAGGAAGGAAGGGAGATAAAAAGCAAAAGGGCAGACTGTAGCCTTCTTCCATGTAAATGAGTTATTCTTCTTAATGAGTACTGTTCCTGCAAGTAATTAGCTGAATATGGAATCTGAATGAATGAATAATGTTAAATAAAATAGGAACTGACCTCAGTCCACCGCTGTTTATTGAAGTGAACCCAGTATGAACCTCTCTATGGCCGCAGCCTCAAGCAAATTCAAATGAATCACTGGTTCAGCTCAGCTAATTCAAACCAAAAATGCAATGCTTGTCTCAATTATCAGAACGTTTCAGGAAAGAATTATTTTTCTTGTGTTTTCCACTTCATTTGCATGTATAGCTTAGGCAAATGTATTCACAGATACATCTCCTTTCTTTACATATTCCCCATAATTTTCATATAATCAGAGTAAATATTTGGGGGAAAAAAATTACCCCTCACTATCTACACTTTATTATTTGTCATATCTTTGCATTGAAAGAAAATGCCACTTATGGTGTGTTTGGGGGTTTTCTTTTATCATATGTACAACTCATTCATTCAAAATCATTTAGCAAATTCTTACTATGTACTAGGCATCTGGATTGCTTCTAAGTGTAACAAATGAATAAGGTATGGATGTGGTGAGGCAATTTATCGATATAATTAACTTAGATTGTTCTCCCTATTCTTTTTTCCTTTCCCACTTTGTAGGGAGTAGCCAGATCCATAGTATTTCCTTGCCTTAGGGTTTTTGTTGGTCGTGGGTAAAGTAGTAGCTGCTTCTTTCCCAAACTGAAGCAGGACCAATTCCATGGGTTGTAATCCCTAGAGGGGTACAGATATGCACTGCATGTATCAGAGAGGCTCAATTAGGAGATGGAAACCACATAGTAATTTGAACAAGGACATTTAATATAAAGAATTATGAACTGTAACAATGGAATAACTATCAAAGAGAACAGAGAACTCTAAGGCAGGAGTCGGCGAACATTTCCTGTTAAGCAGTCAGAGAGCAAGTAGTTTAGGCTTTTCAAATCATTATGATCTCTATTCCAACCAGGATTCAGTTCTGCCATTGCAGCCTCAAAGCAGCCAGAGACAAAACAGAAAACAGTGAGCATGACTGTGTTTTGATAAATCTTTATTTACAAAAACCAGCAGCAAGTCAACGTTGTTGATCCCTGTTCTAAAGAATACCCTAGGGCTGGGGAAGAGAACCCAAGAAAGAAACAGCCCTGAAAGGGGCCTGGTTTCCTAAGGCTGGGATTCAGACTTCTTGCTGAAGGCAAACTTGGGGTCCATGAGATGGTGAAGTGTACCACCTTGCCAGTTTGTAGTCTCTAAGGAAGCAGGAGCAGCCTCCTGGGTGGCGAGGCAGGGGGCGGGGCAGGATCCCACTTAATGGCAGGACAGTGGGAGGCCTGGAGCACATGGGGTCTGCATCAGGAGGGTCACATCAGTGAGAGGTGGTCACTAGGTTGAGGCTATGAGTTTGCAGGGAGACTGTACTTGCGGAGGGGGGGAGGGGCACAGATGGGACAGCAGCAATGCGCAAAAAAGCAAAAGCAAAAACATTGACAGCAGAAGGGGAACAGAAAGACCAATTCCTTCCTCCTGGAATGTCCCTCCAGCGCCCTCTGCTGACAAGTCTAGCATCATGCTTGCTGCAAAGCAGGTAATGAAAGGGTAGACTGGGAACTGAGATAATAAATTGGTAATTGTCACAACGCATAAGAATTTTTAATAGTATCAGAAAAATCCTACCATGGAACAGGGATGCACCTTAGGCTATAATTTCAGGTAGGCTTCCTACGATTGTATGGATTTTGGTCAATTCCCTCTTCCCCCACCCCTACTGGGCTGGCAAAACACTTGAACCTCATTGTTATCCAACCTCAAGAGTATATCCAATCTCTCCGAATATGTGTCAAGCATCCAGAGGCCAAATTATTGGGGAAGGAGAAATCATCCTACCCTACAGCTGTCTGTCATATAGGTTTCCAGGGAAAACATCCAGAGTAGTATCTATCTGCTGAGATATTCACTTCTAGGGGTACCTGCTTGATACTATCTTTGCCCAGTCTTTTCCACTGAAGCCAGAACTGGTTCCACATTTTGTTATAAATTTGAAGTTGTGGGTCTATGCTTTAAATAAGTGTAAACAAAGTTTATAGAATGGGATTCCGTTGCATAAACATATGTACTTTCATTTTTAAAAATAAACACATGCACAGTAGCCTGTGGACTCGGGGGAAAACGGCAAGGCTAAATCTCACTCTGGAATCATTAGGGTGCTGGGTCACTTGCTTCCAGTCCCAGAGTTTGGCCTCTGCATGCCTTGCCTTTCTTCTCTTCCACGGCCACTCCCCACCCCCAATACATACAATTAATAGGAGTACTGCTCTAACAGCTGCAGCAACATGCATGACTTTTCTCTCCACTTAGCCTTATATTCACAGTGCCAGATTAGGTAAACTGAGCTCCCTCTAGGAATAAATCCATCTTGAGCATCAGACCAGAATCCCTAAAAGCAAAGATACAAATCACCTGTACACGCGATAGCAGTAGAAAGCATGGTAGGAGGGCATGATTGTTATGTGCTAGTCACTGTCCTAAGGGATTTACACGCAATAACTGATTTAATCATCATAGCATCTCTTCGAAGAAGATGCCATTAGTATCCTTATTTAACAGATGAGCTGAGGCACAGAGCGGTTAGGTGACTTGCCCAAGGTAAGTGGCAGAGATGCAAGAACTGAAGCATCTAAGCTTTAACAATCTCCATAGATGACTCTGTTTTTCAGCTTTATTAGCGTGTAACTGGCAAAAAAAAACTGTATATATTTAAAGTGCACAAGGCTTCACAGAGGATTCTGATATGTAAATAAGATTGGAAACCAATTATAAAAAAATGTGTTTGGGCTATACATTTAATTTTATTACATAAACACATATATAGCTCTAATAATATTGTAGACATAATTGATTTTTTTTAGTTCTACAAAACCACACAAATGGAAAAAAACGCCCAGTTGAGATTTCACAAAAATCTTACTTTTAGTAACCATTTTTGCTTCTAGGTTAAAAATAGCAATGTCTATGATGGGTTTCTTCTCACATTTGGTATCCCCTTAAGTCCCCATGCTATTCCTTGAGTTGCCTGAAGCAGAATATCTGGGAGGGATTAGGGCTGAAGTTGCTGTGGGCATTCTTGCAGCTGATGCCAATCAACAGCAGTATTCTAGGCAACACAGTAGGTGTCCCAGGTTACTGTATCAAATATATATGTATATATGCAAAAGATTATAAATTACCCCTGAGAGTAAAATTCCTAATTTCTTCATTTTCCTACTGTCTAACTTCAAAAATGAACAATAATTTTGTCATTGTTAATCAGTAGGTAATCTCTTAAAACATTAACTCAGCACCATGTTGCTTCAGTCGCTATTAAGTAATAGCTTTATTTCTACTTCTAAATTAAATTACTGAAATAATATATAACTAGCAGAGGTTCAAATATTTCATAATGGCTAGTTAAAGATGTTATGAGTTAAAGGAATACTATACATGCCTCAGAAAGAAAATTTGGGAAAATTTTATTTTCCAAAGATGGATTTTTTTCTCTAACAGAGGCACTCAGGGCAAAATAATCACAGACTGATTTTTAAATGTGCATATTTTATCCCTAATTACTTATCAAACAGCATTTGCATACAACTTCAAATCAAGCCACAAGCAACTCTAACACGGTCAGATCTTAGTGTCTACTAATTAAGATACATGGCCTAGAAGGGGACAAATATAAAATGGCAAAAGAAACTGTGATCAAACAGCATAATTAACGAAAGTCAATATGCTCAAATCAGTAAACTATCTGTAAATTTGTAAAAGGTCAAAAAAATCCTACTTTGATGAAATTTGTAATAAATGAAATAGATAATTGTGAATTATTTATTATTATTTATGGTCACATTGTGGCCTATGGAAGTTCCTGGGACAGGGATTGAATCCAAGCCACAGCTTGGACCTGCTGCACAACACTGGATCCTTTAACCCACTGTGCTGGGCATGGAACCTACCACCGCAGCAATCCCAGCTATTGCAGTTGGATTCTTAATCCATTGTGCCACAGGAACTCCAAATGTGAACTGTTAATCAAAAAGACATGTGAGAGAAGTGATGTCAGAAACATGGTGGAACAAGAGGCCCCATGATCACATTCCTACTCAGCAACAATAATTTGCCAGCTATCCACAGACAAAAGCCCTTTTGTGGATTTATGGAACCCAGGTAGAAGACTTTGAAACCTTGGTGGAGCCCAAGACCAAGGAGGGCCATTTTGAGAAGGTAGGTCTTGCCCAGGTGGTAGGCTCACCAACTGAGGTCCTGGCTACAGACCCCCTCTGAACTCAGCGACAGCCGTATTCACCTGCACCATCCACCAAGGGACCCAGGAGTTCTCACACCCATCTGTGCCTACTGACCTCAGTCCCAGCTGTGGACCCTGAAGTGGTCTATGACCTGGTTCCAGCCTCTCTTTAGTTGCCATCCTAACTGTCCAGGAACCCAGAAGGAGACATGCCCATCCATGCCCCTGAGGCAAGTTCATAGACTGCTGTGACTCTGGATCTTGGAGCAACTCCACGACCTGATTCCCCTGACAAAGCCATGGTCCAAAAGCAGTCCTGCCAGCCAGGGACCCAGAGGAAGACATGCCCATCAGTTTCCTTGAAGCAGCCCACCAGTACTGTGTATCCTGAAGTGGCCTGGAAACCCAGGAGCAATCCAGTCTGCCCAGGAACCTGGTGGGAGACCCACAGGTCTGTGCCTCTGAAGGCAGCCCTGTTGACCTCCATGAGCTGGGGATTCTGAAGCAGTCCCATGACTCAGTGCTAGCCCTTCTCAGCTGCAGTCTAGGGCCAATCCTGCTCAATCAAGGACCTGCCCAGTGAACTGCCAGGAACCCTCCCACGGATACACAGGGAGGTGCACTCCTCCATGCAGCACTCTTGGATGTACACAGTACCTCAAACATAATTTCTTCTAAAACCTGAGCATCCTATAATCCTTAATCGTGCTAACACTTTAATCTTCCACCCAGTTTCCCGGTGAGAAGCCCAAACAGGCTAAGATGATGAAGCCTAGTGAAACAGACTGGATAGGATCTAGTTAACTAATCATGTCCTTTAGCCAAGCTGGTTTCCATAAACCTGAAAACTTGTTAAGGATGGATAGACGAATGAAAGCTGCCTGCAACCCACAACGTGAAGGACTAATTCAGTTAAGGTGCTAATATGTCTTCCTAAAACACATAATTACTCACAAAGAAGGTATGGACTTATGAAGAAAACTTTAAGCTATTTAATCACTAACTGGAAATTCTTAGATTAAATGCCTATTTCTTTCTTAGGCCCTATTTGCATCCACTATTTTCTTCCTATTAAGGCAGAGGAGCAAAGTCCCATGAAATCATTCCTAGGGTGACTTCCAAAGTGAAAACTCTAGTAAGTTATTGAGGGAAATTCATTGTTAAATAAACTTGGCATTTATGTAACATCTGAATTATTTAATTGTTAAATTTTTTTATTTCACACTAGTGCTAACCGTAATGGCTTTGATTTTCCCCTCCAAAAAAAATGCTTGTTACTTTGCAGTGTCTGTCACAGTAACAAAGTATATCAGAAATTAGGTCTTCAAACCAGATTTACGTGTGAATCCTCATAGGACTAAACATGGGATTTTCTTTTGTTTATGAAACACTTGCAATATTGTAATGTTACATTACCATGAAAACAGTCCAAGTTGTGATTCTGAAATGGAACCACATATGTGAGAAATCGGACACCAGGAGTTTGTACCCATGAATCTGTGGTTGACTGCATGACTCCCATGGTGGATATAAATGATGCTTAGAAGAAATAACCACGTTTTTACCTCCTTTGCTCAGTTGGAGCTCACACTGAATGCTTGTTTGGAAAAGTGAACATAGGTTAAATTTTACACTTGGAAATACACTTAAATTTTCACATTTCAGCCACCATAAATTAAGAAATTTTAAGGCTGAGTTGATTATGACAATGTGAGGTAGGATGAATTAAGGGAAAATTACTGGGTTAAAAGGGAAGAGCCTTCAACCTTATTCCAGTTTCTCTGCTAATCAACTGTGATCTTGTGTAATGCCTTTAGGTTCAGTTTTTAAATGATGGAGAAAAAGGAACTGGATTATATAGGTTCTAAGGATTTCTTCATAAGTTTTATGCCTAAACAGACACCTACGTTGCTTCTGTGCAGTTGTCCCTTGAGCTTTTATATTCTTCCTTGTCTTTAGTTAATATTTACTCTAATATTAGCTTACACCTAAGTGTAAAAATAAAATATAAAATAGTGCACAAAGGCAATACCCAGTAAAGTTATTCAACTGAAAATGAAAACTGTAAGTTCACCATGTCAGGATAAATCACAATTCACACTTTGTGAAAACGGTGTTAATACTAAGTTACAAAAATATTTGACATGTTTCATTCATTCATTCATTTATTAATCATATATTTACTAAGTAATTATTATGAACTATTATAAGTGATATATATGGTGTTAACGTAGACATGGTTCTTGCCACTGCAGAGTTTATAATGACAATTAATGGAAACTATTTAAATACTGAAGTATAAAGTGTGACAAAAGCTACAAAGAATAAGAGAGAGCTTGGAGAACCATTTACAGGGCCAGGCTGGGGTGTTCAGACATAATAAATTACCTCATGGAACCACCTTGCAATTGAGACCACCCTGTAAAAGGCAGTTTTTTGCTGGTGGTCCAGGTGGACTGTGGGGCCATGACCGTAGACAGGTTACAGACTGCAAAGGAGAGCAAGGTGGCTGAATGTTGCCTTGTCAATACCCCCATCTAAACCCTCCTCTAATTACACTAATGGTTTCCCTGACTCCAGACACCTTCCCACCACTGTCAAATCATCAGTCTTGGTCAATTACTCAGCCATTCCGCTTCTCCTTGGTAGCGCTGCCGATCCCTGACCTAGAGTACTGTGTTCTAGAAAAGGGCCACTTAACTCTTTCTATTGAGATCCCCAATCATATCAAAAGACAAATAACACCGACTTTTTAGTTTCTGAAAAGAATAGAATGCGGAGTCAGAAAATTGAGGGTTAAGAGCTAGTTCTCTCAGTTTCAACAAGTCTTTCCATTTTTTTCAATAGTCAAGATGATGATGATACTTGAGAGGTTATTAAGAAATAAGATAAACAAAATACATTTTGAAATGGTAAAGTGCTATATAACTATCTTGTTTTTTTCTCCTTCTCAAGCAGTCTCCATAACTTCCTTCCTTTTTTCCTTCTTTCTTTTCCTCTTCTCTCTCATCTCCCTTCCTTCCCTTCTTCTCTTCCACCCTCTCTCCCTTTCTCTCCTTTTCCTCTCCACCTCTCTATATCCCTTCCTTCCTTATTTCATTATTTCCTCCTTCATGACTTTTTTTCTTGAGTTTCTACTATGCATCAGGCACTTTGCTGGTAAGTGCAGCATAAAGACAAATAAAAATGGTGAAAATCATGGACTCTAGAATCCAGCTGAATCCAAAATATACCGATCCATGCTAAGTGTTTAACACAATTCTTGGCACGCAGTCAGTGCTTCAAAACATTCAGAATTTAGCAGAGTGGGATAAAAGCAGTAGTTAGCTTTACTCAGGAATATTATTGACGTTTTGCAGAAGAGAAACCTTTGGGATGGGTTTTGGGAGGTGAGATTTTGTTCTTCAATTAATAAACTGAATAACTGGGAAGAATTACACACTTATTTATTTATTTACTGAGCACAACTATGTGGGAGCCAGGCTGAGCACTGAAGACATAAAAATGAATATGATTAAATTAAAGAAGGATCAATATGTTTTACAAATGGTAATGATATAGTGTAATGCTAATTGGTGTTTGTGTGTGTGTATGTGTGTGTGTGTGTGTGTGTGTGTAGTATATTTATATGCTTATCTTTTAGGTCTCCATACTCTCTAGATGTGTGGGATGCGTTTCAATATAACCTAGACTTTGAGGTGACTGCATGGGCATAAATGTGTACAGAAGAACCATGATTGGACAGGAGCTGATAAGCTGGATAATTGGTACATGGGAGTCCTCCAAACTAATTTTCTATGATTTTATATATGTTTTACACTTTCTTCAATAATAACTTTTTTTCCTCCTTGGGAGATTTTTGTATCTATTTTTTCTCCCCGTTTTATTGAGATGTAATTGACATACTACATTGTGTAAGTTTAAAGTGTACAACATAATGATTTGACTGATACACTTAACAAAGTGACTATTACGATAAGTTTAGTGAACATCTATCATCTCATATAGTTATAAAATTAAAGAAATAGAAAACTTTTTTTTTCTGGTGATGAGAACTCAGGATTTACTCTCAACAACTTTCATATATAACAGAAGTATTAATTATATTTGTCATGTGGTACATTACATCCCTAGTACTTATTTACCTTATAATTAGAAGTTGGTACTTCTGACTGCCTTCAGTAATAACTTTTATAAAATGAACATGAGACAGTCAGTCTTCCCTTTACGGTTAAGTATGTGACATAGACACTGGATACCTGCCTGTCTCACAATGTGATGTTTGCCTAAGTCCCTTTTTAAATAAATAGGAGAGATAGGAACTCCAAATTAATAAAGGATGTTGAGGTTCTGGATGACTCTACATATGAATGCTTTTCTTATTCATCACATTAGCAGTTCCCTTGATAGAAACCTTGGTATATTTCCTTTTTTAGTGTGAAAGAAATGGGAGAAGCAGGTGGAGATTTTGTAATAAAATACTAGGCAGTTTCCTCATTCTGGTAATTATACAGCACTTCCATTGAAGCTTCTAGAATTCTAAAGTTCTTTCAAGAGATAATAATCTATCACTTTTCTGTAGAGAGATTCAAAATTGGAGACACAAAAGCGAATTAGTCATTATGTTGCCACTACATAATGAACTAGCTGATGTGCTATAACCTCGGCATTGCTTTCTCACGGGCTTTATGATTTTACCTGCCTCCTCAATGTCTGCATTTAATACCTCTCTCCAGATGTCTTAATTCCTGCTTGAATCTACTTTTCTCCTTTGCTCGGATGCCTAAATTCTTTAGGCTCATGCATGTAGTTTCTCTATTCCTATAGTTGCTTGCCAAGTTACATTTAATATCATTAAAAATTTCATTACTTTGTTACTATCTTTCTCTTCCAGATCATTAAAGAGAGGCAAATGTGTGGGAGGGAACTATAAATAGTATTCCATTAATTAACCAATAAAAAATGAAACTTTTTGATGTTAAAAGGCATAAATATCTCGCTAGTCAATGATATAAACATTTATCTGTGTTTATTCATGTATTTACTTTTTATATCCCATCTCTTTCCAAAAGAGATATGAGTTAGGACATATTTATTAAAATACATAAAAAGGCAGAATCAAGGCAATTAAAAGCAGCAGAAAATACTTAACAGGGGCCGATTCAGTTGCTTTGATGATTAAGCATAAAATTTGACTACCCTAAAGTTGCACGTTAATGTTCAACAACCTTCTTTTCTTGTCACTAGTTAACACAAGAGCATTACTTTTTATATGTTAAAAAGACTGAGATTTTTTTTACCTCTATAGTTTATGACAATGGTATCCTAATTAGAATTAGACACTGGTGCCAATTTAATTGTTGGATACTGTACTATTTACATAAAAAGTCTATCTTCATTTTGTAATTTTAAATTCAATTGAGGTAGAATATATATTGAGTAGCTTCTAGGTTCTAGACTGAGAAATGATAAAAGGAGAAAAATTGTATGATAATATTTGATTTACATACATCATTCTGTATATAAAATACAATTAATATGATGAGTTTATAATAAAAGATTAAAGGAGATCTTCATTTTTCCCAGTGCATGTAAGTATGAAGAAGGCAAGTAAGGAGTCATTTTGGATGTTCCTGCCCCAGCAGATAAAGCCCCAGACAGAGGGACCAGTGGAGTCATCCAACCGTCTCACTGAGTCTAGCCATCAAGGAGCAAAAACAATCTATCCCCTATTCTCTGTGCAAATTCTTCACTCACCAAAACTGTAATAGAATGGTTGCTGTTTTATCCACTAAGTTGTTTTATCTGGAGGAAGGGAGGGAGAATGGTTACACAACAATAGATAACCAAGACACTGATCAAGTTCAGGTCACCATTCTTTCTGTCTGGATATTTCTAAGATCTCCCTAACCACTTTCCCTGCCATTTGTCTTTGTCAGTTTCCATCCTACTGCCTTTAGGACAGAGGGATCTTCCCAAACATCTCTCTGATTATGTAATCTCCTTGGTTAACACCCTTCAGAGGGTCCCCACCGCTTTCAAAATGAACTCAAAATCTCTTTACATGACTTTGAGTGTCTCCACAGGTTGTCCACAGTATCACCTTGCTCACTTCTGTATTTCCATCTGTTTCTTCCCTTGATTGTCATTCAACTCTGCCCAATATGCTATAGACTCTCAACTTGTGAATATTCTCTTGTTTCTCTCTGGAATATCCTTCTCCACTGACCTCAAATTCCCCACCTTCCCTTTAATCTGGTTAACTCCTACCTATTCTTCAGATTTCAACTTAAATATCTTTTCCTCCAGATATTGCTTCCCTAGAAGTAACACCTGTAAAATCTTTGTTGTAAACATCCCGCAAAATCCTCAAGTACCTTGAATGTTCCTAAAATACCATTACCAATGAATTTAATATTCAATTTGTCTCTATTCAATGGGTAAGACTAAACTGGTTAACACCCATAAAAGCAAGCATGTTTCAAACATTATGTCAACCTCTACCATACTCAACTATTCAAGCAAGTCTACGGAACCTGGTTTCCAACCATGACTGTGGTGTATATACACGATGGAATATTACTCAGCCATGAAAAAAGATGAAATAATGCTATATGGAAATAATACAACATGGATGAATCTAGAGATTATCATACTAAAGTAAGTAAGCCAGACAAAGACAAATATATGATGTCACTTATATGTGGAATATAAAAAAGTAATAAAATGAACTTATTTGTAAAACTAGAAATAGACTCACAGACATAGAAAACAAACTTATGGTTACCAAAGGGGAAAGAGGGGGATAAATTAGGAGTTTGAGATTAATATATACACATCTCTATATTTAAAATAGATAACCAACAAGGACCTACTATATGGCACAGGGAACTATACTCAATATCTTGTAATAACCTACAAAGGATGAGAATGTAAAAGTATATATATATATATATATATATATATATACACATATACATATATATATATATGTATATGTGTATGTAATGGAATCAGTTTGCTGTGCACCTAAAACTAACACAACATTTTTAATCAAACTGTATTTTAATACATTTTTTTTAAGATTTTAAAAAGTTAATCTCCTATTTTTGGAGGATACTACTCAAGAATATTTACGTTTGTTTGCCAATCCTACACGGTGCTTTAGGCATGAGAAACTAGGGATAAGACAGCTGATTCAGAGTTGTCGTGGAGTAAAGATGCCCAGAATCTGTGGTGAATAAGCAACTTTGGATCTCTGAGATAGCCTTTCCATTCAAAGCTATCAGTGTGCCTCTTTATGTCAAGATGGTAGCTCATAATTTCTCCTCAAACCTACAACTACACATCACTGAGGGAGAAGAAATGGAGGTAGTGAGAACCCATGACAGGAAAGGCTGATGCAGCCGAAGGTATGGCAAGTCACGTGACTTTTAGCAGTTCTATGTAATAGAATCTCTTTACATGACACTGAATCTTTCCACAGGTTGTTCACAGTATCACCTTGCTCACTTCTGTATCTTCATCTGTTTCATTGTTAGATACTGTAATATTTACATAAAAAGTATGTCTTCATTTTGTAATTTTAAATTCAATTGACCTAGAATATATATTGAGTAGCTTCTGTCAAGTCTGGCCTAGAGCAACCTTAGGAAAAGACATTGGGCAGAATCAGGGAGAATCTCTGAAAAACAGTATCAGGTCACGGTTTGTTCAGCCTGGATTTGCTCCCTATGGGGTTCTATTGATAATCTCCATCTGCAACCCTCCCCACTAAAACACCCAACTACTTTGATCTTGAGAATTTAATTCTGTACTTTTCTGGTTTTTAGACTAAGACCTCAATGAAGAAAGCTACAAAGTTTTCAAGGTTAGTCTTTATTTTTCTGAAACTTATGGCTAAGCTTATTTACATTTAAGTCTTTCTCTGGGTCTCTGTAAGTTTCCTTTTTGCTCATAAATAATTTATGGTCTTGTTCTCTTCTCCTCATCACTGACGTTCCGTCCTGGACTGTGTCCCCAGTTTTCTTTAACCTTTTTTCCCCAGATAACATTTTCAGCTTGACAACTTTACATGAAATCCTGGGGCCCCCGAGGGAGTCTTAGACTCCATGCAGGAAGGGACTGTTTCAGGGATCTGGACTCATGGCTCCTTGTCATTGTGCATTTCAAAACAAGATTACTTGCTGTGACACAGCATGAGGCAAAAGCAGGAAACGCATCATAAATAAAGAATACAACTATTGGAAAACTTGCTATGCCTATATAAATGAGGAGTAGCCAGTGAGAACAAATGTCTCCAGATTGCATTTGACTGTTTTGGAATTTCTGAAAAATGAATTTATTTTTCTTATTACTGTATTTTTTTTTGCAGCTGATGGATCCTCAGCAGGCAGATAAGCTGTACACATAAACATCTTCTGCAATCATGTAGAAATCTGAATCATAAAATAATGTCATGCATTCTTTTCCACTGTGTCATAGCAATCAACAGTGGCTACATTTTCTTTGAACTTGCAAAGATATCAACCGATGTCCTGATAAGTAGGACCAGAATAGTTTTACATGATGGTAGAAATAAAAATAAACTTTTCAGTTCCTTTCACAATAATAATAATAATAATAATATATTTAATATATTTTCATGGATCCCTAGCTTTATATTACATGCACATTCAATAACAATATTGTTCATTCGCCATAAGTAAATATTATATCAAATACTTTGAAGATTCCAGAGATATATTAAACACAATTCCCATTCAATAGCCTTAGTTTTTGATAAGTCAAACTGTCAAAGAAATTATCAGGAAAGGAAAAAGAGAAAAACTATGAGATTAATGCTAAAGGGTAATCAAAGTCTCCATATCTGATGGGCATGTCTGAAATTATATGCAGAAGAAAATAATTTGAGATTCACACCTCTAAAATTAAACAAATAACTATCATTTCTGCCATTCTACAAATATTTGTTGACTGCTTACCGTGTACTTGGTACAGAGTAAATATTAGCCAAGAGTTAGACAAGAGCTAAGTTAGAGATTAACAGGTGGGGAGGCTGGGGAGTCTTCTTGGGTGGGGCCGTGGGGAAAGTCTCCCTGGGAAGGCATTTACACGAAGCCCTAACAGATGAAGAGACACTATGAGGGAAGTGGGTGAGAGGAAGAGAAAGACCAGTGCAGTCTGGAGAGGTGCATCGCAGAGACTACGACAGTTTCCTCAGCACCAAGCTGCTTTTGGTCCCTAACGTGCACCATATGTTTTCACCTCAATGCCTGAAATAAACTGTCCCTTCCTTTTGCATACCTAGTATTCACCCTTTTATTCTATGTTCAGTGTCCCTTCCTCCCGGAAGACTTCTCCACTTCTCTCAGCGTGAATTTCAGTGCCACTCCTTTCTCCCTGTGAGTCTCTGTAATTTCAGAGGGCCTATAAGGTTGTCTCCTCTAGTTATCTATGAGTGATGTAAGAGTGGGAATGGACTTGGAATGGATTTATATCCCAGGGCCCAGAAGAGCTCAATGACTGTGGCATACATCCTAATTGTTTCCCCATATTCTGCTTTAATTCATCCACCAGTCCTGTGCTACATAGCCTCTCCTTTTTTCTTACAAATTGAATCCTGTTTTATTCTGAACAGCAATTCCTGCCTTACACTTTTTATTTTATTTTATTTTTTTCCTTTTTACGACCACACTTGTGGCATATGGAAGTTCCCGGACTAAGAGCCAAATCAGAGCAGCAGCTGCCAGGCTGCACCACAGCCGCAGCAACGCTAGATCCTACATTGCAGTTTATAGCAATGCCAGATCCTTAATCCGGTAAGTGAGGCCAGGGATCAAACCCGTGTCCTCATAGACGCTATGTTGGGCCCTTAACCCACTGAGCCACAATAGGAACTCCTACACTTTTTACTTTAAAATTTAAAAAAAATTGAATTAATTTCCCAGTCCCTCCTGCAGTTAGATGACAGCATTCTAACAATAACATATTAACACAAGCTTGCTAGGAATTTGAGAGAAATTTTGCTTTCCTGATACTTGTGACACCCTTTCTTCTTCACTGCTTCCTTCTTTTATCCTAGAATAATCCACGAGGCTGGATTATAAGAGGGAAAGCCATACACTCAAGATGAAGAAGGAGAAATCCAGGCGTCTGAGCCCTTGATTAATTCCTGGATCAGCCACACAAGCCTGATCTTTTTTACATGAGAAAAATAAACCCTAACATTTATAGTTGGGCTTCTGTTATATGCAGCTGAATGCAACCCTTCCTGATAAACTGTCTAAAGGCACAGAGACATGGACAGGCTGCTAGAGTCATAGCCTGGCTCTACAATTGAGCCAAATGACCTTTGGCAGGTTACTCGCTCCTCCAAGCCTCAGTTTCCTCATCTGTAAAATAAGAGCAATAACAACAACTACTTCAGCGTCTTGGTATAAGAACTCAATGAGGTGACATAAGCCAAGTTTTGAGCACACTGTCTAGCAAATAATAAAGTTAACTAGTATTATTAAATATGCTTGTTAAAAGTGTAAACAAATAAGAAAATTGTCTCCTCTCATTATCTAATGAAGTTATCACATTTGGGAAAGAAACTGAAGAAATCTATAATTATACAGGCTCCCAAATCAACAGATATTTAAATGAGTGTTATGCTTTTTCCTGGTAACTTTTTTTATTTTAATCAACTTTTTACGATTTTTATTTTTTTCCATTTAATCAACTTCTTATTTTAGGATAGTTTTAGGTTTTTAACAGGAAAAAAAATGCAAAAGGAGTAGAGGGATGTCCCGTCTCCCCCACCTCCAGTTTTCCCTCCTATTAACTCCTGATATTAGTGTGTATATTTGTCCCAATGAATGAATCAATATTAATATATTTTTATTAACTAAAGTCCATACATTCTTCAGATTCCCTTAGTTTTTAACTAATGTCCTTTTTCTGTTCTAGGATCCCATTTAGGATAACAAATTATGTTTCATCTTTATGTCTCCTTAGGCTTCTCTTGCCTGTGAAAGTTTCGGACTTTCCTTATTTTTGATGACTTTGATGGTTTTGAGGATTAACAGGCATTTTGTAAAATGTCCCTCCATTGCGATTTTTCTGATGTATTTCTCATGATTAGACTGGGGTAATGTTTTTTTTTCAGAAGAGATCCATAGAAGTGACGTGCCATCTTCCTCGCATCACATCAGGGGCACATACCAGCAACGTGACTTAACCACTGTGACTGCTGACCTTAGTCACCTGTCCAGGGTTGGTCTCTGTCAGCTTCCTCCACTGTAAAGCTACTCTTCTCCCTCTGTTTTTCTACACTGTGCTCTTTGGAAGGAATTCACTAAATGCAGCCATACTTGAGGAGTACGGTGACATTCCACCTCTGTGAATTGCCCCCAAAAGGGTGAGACTTGAATTTATTATGGTCATGAAAAATTATGTATGATGCTTATAATCCTAAAGTTCCATTCCCTTCCTTCAATACCATGGGAGAAAACTGAACAACCAAGAAAGGAAAACGTGGGTCGTCGTTAAGTGTTACTGACTAATTGAATGACTGAGGATCCACAGCGCAATAACTGGAAGTTGCTGGTCGGTTCAACAAAGAATTCAGAACAAATAATGATAAGGGATTCTTTTTTTTTACCACTCTCAAAGATGACCTCATAAAAGTTGGAAACAGTCACTGTATTTGAATCTTAGGCATCATATCACCAAATGATTTCTAGGGCAGCAAAGCCTGAAAGTTAGGACTCTGGTCTCCGCCAATGGAAACACACATTCAAATCCAAGACCTCTCTCTTTTCGATTCAGTTTCTCATCTCTAATAAAACAGCAGCATCTGCCTCCTGGAAGAGATATGAGGCCCCTGGAAAGCTTTTAGCATGCTTCTGAGCACCCAATAATTATACAAACATTCAGTTTTCACCGTTTTTGCACGTCTTACAATTTTTTGGACACTTTATTTCAAAAGCTAAAATTCATAATGTCTGGGAGGAAGGGATAATATCCTAACCCTGGGCAGATTTTTGAGAAGCAGTTAATTAGAAGTGAAAATATATTTTGAAGAATGACAAATATCTTAAAAGCAAGTATACTATTTTTTTTTTTCCTCTGGGAGCAGCTGTTTTTAGGGCTGCACCCACGCCATGCAGAAGTCCCCAGGCTAGGAGCCGCCGCAGCCACAGCAACACAGAATGGAAGCCATGTCTTTAACCTACACCACAGCTCACTGCAACGCCAGATCCTTAACCCACTGAATGAGGCCAGGATCGAACCCACATCCTCATGGATCATAGCTGGGTTCATTACCGCTGAACCACGATGGGAACTCCCTGGGAGAAGCTTATTTGGACTTGGAGTATAGCTGGTACAATTTGCATTTGAACCCTTTCTTTTCTGATTAGCTTTCCTCTTGAGCTATTTCATCCCTTCCTTTGTGCAGAACTTTCCTAAAGGATCACCAGTTATTAAGAGCTCTAAGTAGGAGAAAAGAGAAGTAGACTCACTGTTACAACCTATTCATTTCAAAGTGTCACTTTTCCCACTATGCTCAATTGCCTGAGAGCTACCTCCAAACAGTAGATACAGTATGAGCAGAGACTACCTGTCTAACTTTTGCCATTAGGAACACTATGAAACTAGGACAAGCTAAAGGTTTCTTACTTCTAAAGACGATATTCTCAGGGAGTTAGATCGGGGTTTAAATATTTATCAAGCTCTTCCACTTAGAATTTCAAATTTGGGTTCAGCCTCATCATGAGTCATGAAAAGTTGTAACTTTCTGGGCTAAGATTCAGTTACTGAGGCATCCGAAAGAATTCTACCACTAGATGCTGAAAAAAAAAAAATAGGTCATTGTTTCTGATCGAGCACTAGTTGGAAGACCCGGAGGGAAAATCTGACAGGAATGAATGTCTTCTCCAAGGATCCTGTAAGCCAGCTTGAGATACAGCTGACTCATCAGTGGTATGAGAACACAAGCATCCCAGCACTAAAGGCCTCCTCCCGCAGCCCTGCTCACCCAAAGCCTTTTATGGGTATAGACTGGGCCAAAGGGGAATATTCACTGCTTCATGTCTAGGTTGTAATCATTTCAGTGAATTCAATAAAGAGGGAAGCTAAGGAAAATATGGTATCAATAGGTCATCTTTCTCCATTTGCAATCTTTTCAATTTGACTCTCTGCTACCTGCCAAGTGACACTAAGATTTACGAATATTATAGAGGCCCCAAAATGTCTGAGAAGGAAACTACAAAGCATGTCTGACCTCCTGTGCTCTGACTTCCACACAAGGCACATTTCTCCATACCCAGAGGAGACCTTTAAGGCGTCCCCTCGCTGAATGAAGCTATGATTTGGAGACTCTAAGCCTAACTTCATTTGAAATCAATCTATAAAAGATTCTATTAGCTCCTTTTTTTTAGATTAAAAGTGGCTCAGCCTTGTAATTACTGTCATCAACACAATTAAAGGCATATAGAAAGGTAAAAATGTAAGGAAAATTTAATATTGGTACATAGGAAGTTTCAGCATTTATTATTCTTAGGTAACAGAGAGGAAGTTTTTTAGGTTATGCCACATAAAAAGCTTTTCTCTGCCCAGCATAATACTTACATTTGTAAACTCCTTCCACCACTGAAACACAATTCAACTTCACACACAAGCACACCACAGTCAAACATATACTCATGTACACACACACACACTCACACACACACACACACACACACACACACATGCACACCTGAATTTAACAAGACATATTCCATTTGTGCAATAAGAACTTAAGCTTCTTTTCAGACTACCTTAGAAACACATAAACCTGCTTTAAAAATGCAATTAATGAGGACTCCATGGATAATCTGAACTTTGAACAAATGCAGTGAGAGGTCCTGAGAATCTTCTATAGTATTTATTCAAACATTTTGCCCAGGTAAATAACCACTGCAAGCAGACCCTGTGGAAACATGAATGACAGGGAATAGAGAAAAGCAGACTAAGAAACACCAGCCACACCGATGGAGAAAAAAGAGAAAACAGACCAAAGCAGGGATATTTCTTCCTTTGATCAGTCCTGGCTAAGAGTCTCACCAATTCCTTTTTGAGAAGTATTAGGAGTTCATACATAATGTACATTGAATATATTTTATAAATTATTGCAGGGACTTTCTTTCTTTCTTTCTTTTTCTTTCTTTCTCTCTTTCTTTCTTTCTTTCTTGTTTTTAGGACTAGACCTGTGGCATATGGAAGTTCCCAGGTAAGGGGCTGAATCAGAGCTGCAGCTGCTGGCCACAGCCACAGCCAGAGCAACATGGGATCCAAGCCCAGTCTATGACCTATACTACCGCTCATGTGAATGCTGCATCCTTAACCCACAGAGCGAGGCCAGAGATCAAACCCGCATCCTCCTGGATACCAGTCAGGTTCTTAACCTGCTGAGCCACAATGGGAACTCCAGGCTTTCTAAGATAAAGAACAAATAGAGTCCTATTGAAGGTAGATACAGAGGTCAAGTAACTCCAGTTGATCATTTCCATCAAGATTCTAGCAGTTGAAACAGATCTGTTGCTATTGGGAGATAATATGTTAAAATTACTTAACAGAGCAAATAAGATGTCACTAACCCATCCTCCTGCTCACAAAGATAACTGGGCATAACTGAGAAATGTAATGAAAATGGCAGCAACCTTATTCGCGCGCTGTTTTTATCTCCTCTAGATGATAACAGGCCAAGTGAGGAAACGGAATAGATTTTGCATGATCACTGTTGCTTTTACAGCCCTTTGTGTGTGTAGGAGAATGGTGATAAAGAAAAGACAGACACAGTTTTCCACAGTGGACTCCTATAAATCCAGGTGAGTTGCCCCACCCCAGGCAGAGCAGGGTTGCAGCCCTGAAGAATACACCATGAACTTTTTTTTTTAATTTAGGTTCATGGAACTATCACCAACTGCAAATTTGAGACGATCTGTGGTTTAACTCCAGCCATAACAAAAATGCGAAACGCTTCATGCTACAGAACGAATTTAGTGAAAGCAGAAGTGATTCAAGAGCCAAAGTCAAGACACCTTTTCTTAAAGAATCTAAAATCACTACCAACAGACCTTTGGTGACTTAAATTTGATTTGGAGGTCTACACACTGCACCCGCTCTGCCTATCCGCTCCCAGAGCTTACTCCTCCTCTGAAAGGTGAAGGTAAAGTTTCTGCCTCAGGCAATCTGAAACCGTAATGATTTCATTTTACTCTTCTTGGATATTGTTCATTGGGTTGAGAGACGCAGGCAAGGAGAACAAGAGTGAAATATCCTGAGACAGGCGGTTTCAATGATGTGGTTCCAACAATGAACATTCCAGAGATCTCATGGCAAGTCCTATTACTGTGATACTTCTTGCCCAATACAAAGTTTGGAAAGTCAGTGTATACACCAAAACTATTGGTTGGGAAATTCAACCCAAATTTCCTCGCTCTCTCTGACCCTCGGTTAAGCAGTTTAATCAAATGGATCAGAACAGACAGCTGTGGTTCCCTTTTCATTATGAAAATAATGAGCCCAAGAGTCTGAGTTTCTTCAACAGATGAGACATCCCCTCCGTTGATGGACATCCCCTTCCAGCCGCTTTCAACAATTTGAAATTGATTAGACCTGCTGCTTTTAAGGAGTAATATAGCCCCTGTTAACACTATGAGAGGTGTGCAACTTGCAAACTCACGGTATTTCATTTCAGTGTTTCACACTGCTCTTCATCTAGCATTCCAGGAAGTGTAAACGGGACACTGCTTCACACTCCTGAGAGCTCATAATGTTCACTTGTTTGCATAACACTCACAGAGCAGTCTAATTAATTATCTGCGGGTGGCAGATTACATGCGGTCACATTAGTTGGTTCAGCATGCCTTGCCTGTATTGACATACCCTCTGAAAACGTGATGCTTTGGAGGTGGAGGTTAAGGTAGCTGTCTTGCTCTCTAATGTTGGAATGTTTTGTATTAACATTTTATTTGGCTGCTAAAATTTCAAAATTTCTATAAGCAAAAACAAACATAGAATGTAGTACCCGAAGAACAATTTAAATCAGAATCATGTCCTAATTATCACGCATTTCTGGAAGGCAAAGAGTATCATCAGGTTAGAATTTCTCAGAAGCAGCTTCAGGATCCATGTTCGTCAGTCAGGCTTCCGAAATCATCAGTGATTCTTATATGGCTACCTGCCAAAGGATAGTCTTTGTTCATTATAAATTCTTTAGACAAGGTTTCCTAAGAGCTGCCTATGATCTGAGAATATTTATTATGGGGTTTCAGTTCTCAAAGTGTCATTGTAATGCCCAGTTTCTCTTACTACCTTATATTTATTTCCAATTCCATCTCAAGATTAGCTGGTTAAATCTTTTCACACTCACCCCGAATGGATTCTTTAGCATTCGATTTCATGGAAAGGGAATCCATTAAACCTTTGGGGGTACAAATACACAAAGAAACAAGCAAAAGGGCATCAACCCTCCCCCATCCATAGATCCTAATAATTTTAGAATATGGGCATACGTGCTTCAGACAACAAGAGCCTCTTGGAAGAAAAGTCTTCGTAGAATGCCTCCCCGATTCTGATAATCAGACAAAAACAGACAACAGCTACATTAGTACAAAGGACTCTGGTGAGAATTATGAAAAACCTTTACCAAAAAAAAAAAAATCTTCTTCCAATTGCACATGCATTTCTGACTTTTCAGAAAGGTTAGAGCTATATGAGATCTGGAATCAAAACCTGATGTGACCTACATAAAAGAAACGCCGATTCCCTAATTAAACCAAGCTGTGGCTGCAGGCTCTGCGAAGAGCTGCCAAAAAATCATCCGATCAATCTTTCGACTATCCTCCAGGAATGTGGCGTGGAGGGTGGAGAGGAGAAAGATGGCCGTGAGGATGCGGAGGCCGGGGTGTTCTTATACCCGCTCCACGCTGAGGGTCCTGTGTTCCCAGCACACAAGCCAGAGGATGGAAAAGATCACATGGAGGTGGGGGGCTGGAAAGCAAGGGGACCTGGCAGGGGTTGAGGAGAAAAACAGACTAAATGTTTTAACAGCTGCCCCCTTTTTTTTCTTCACCTATTTTGCCCAAGGATCTGATTTCCTTCTGAAGGGGGTGGGCTTTCTAGGGGCCCAGGGCTCTGCTCAGCAGGGGCTGTTTACTCTGAGAAACAGAGGTTCTTTCCCTCTTTATATAAGTGCTTGCTTTTGAGGAGAGGGAAGGGGTGGTGAGAAGAAAATGGAATATTCTACTGAGTTCCTAAGGAAGCAAAACCATTCAGAGAAAATGCAGTTCATCTGAATTTTAAGTAGACACTGGCAGCAAATGAAGAAGAAACAATCTCACATTCTTCCTGTTGAATTTTTGACAGGAAAACTGTTCTTCAGGAAAGATGGAATGTCATTCCCATGTAACTTCCTCTTTCATTTCAGTTCCTCAGTGATGCAGTAGGCATGTTAATTGAGAAGGATTAGAAAAATAATTCAGCAGCTAAAATTGGAGGCAAATAACTTGCAGAGAAGCAATAAAACAAATCGCAAGGGTGCTTCCTGTGAGCCAAAAATTCAGGGTTGCCAATATCAGATAAAGGGCAAATTCTATGTGAAAAGAGTAGCTATTTATTTTCTTTGTGGAAACTTCTTTAATCTAGCATTTTGGTCTTCGATAGAGTATTTCACCACACATGATAGATGTCGCCTCTCTCTGACTTACGGCACAGTGAGCATTCCATTTAAACATGGATGAGCCTCTATAACACATATGTTGGTTTATTCTGTGAGACACATAAATTCTCCTTTTGAGGAAGTGGAGCCACCAAATGTAAATCTTAATTGCAGCCAAGTTTCAATTATTCCAGCAATGTTGAAAGGTCAGATGAAAGTTACTCCAAACTGCACACACTTGGCAAACTTTATTTCAGCCTATATTCAGGACTTGCAACTCTACACCACCTCAGCTGAACCCCGCCAGTCCCAGGCCAGGCTGCTGCATCTCTTACTGTTTCAAGCTCACACTTTTCTCCATTTACCATTCACCCCCCTCCTTCTGAGTGTCTAAGTTTCTGTCCTGTCTCAGCATTTCCATTCTAGGCTCACTTAGGGAAAGAACATGTCTCTTCATTACTCCCTCACCACCAGCTCTAAAATATCACAACCTTTAAGTTCTGTACCACACACACACTTGATTTTTTTCCTCTCTCCTGAATTGTCCTGCATTTGGTTTCCTGTATCTTATCTCATCCAATAGATTACAAGCGTCTTGTGGAAAAGAACAGTATCTCACATTTTGCTCTGAAAAGTTGAAAAATCCTTCAGCATGGTGCTAAATTTTCCAGTTTTCCAAAGACTGCCCCTGTTTCAACATGGAATGTTCCATGTCCTAGGAAACCTCTGAGTCCCCTGGCCAGCTAGGCTGGCTGGTCACCCTATCAGATGATAAAGAAAATTTCTCCATGATGATGCAGGTTTGACCCCTGGCCACGCTCAGTGGGTTAAGGACCCTATGTTGCCACAAGCTGCAGCAGTTTGCAGATGCAGCCCAGATCTGGTGGCGTAGGTTTCAGCTGAAGTTCCAATTCAACCCCTGGCCTTGAAACTTCCATATGGCACAGGTATGGCCATAAAAAGAAAGCAAAATATTCTATCCTTCCTCAGTGTTGTAAAGATACTCTCCTTTACATTTTGAAAAGTTTTAAAATTCTGCCTCTCGGATTTAAGTCTCTATTTGGAATTGTGTTTCATAGATGCTCTGAGATAGGACTCCATACTTATGTTAATACAATTGTTACTGCACCATGAATTAAATATGCTCCCATTTCTCACTAAAAGTAGAAAATGCAGTAAAGACAGAAAAAAAATTGTGACTGACTGTAGAAACATTGCATAATTATATTTTCATTAGATGAAAAAAACCAAAGGTGGTCATGAAATGAATTAAAATATGGCAGAGAAACCTACCAAATAATATACCATATGTACAGATCTATTACACATGAAACATATACCAAGAGGAAGAAAATGACATAATTAGTAAAAGGTCCAGAGGCAAATGGACTATCCATTTGTGTGAAGCTCAGAATTCAGTCCTCTTCTTTGTTTATTCCATTTCTCTACTGGCCAACAGGAACAGTGGGAAGGAAGAGAATACTGTCCTGCAGGCTTCCGTAGGCCAGAATAAGCATGACTGAGGTTTCAGCAACTAGCCTAAAATCAGCCATACTCTTGAGTCCTGAGCACTTAAGCCTGACTCTCATGGCTTTTCCTTTGCCTTTTGTCTTTTCTTCTGCTGCCCTAATCTCAGTGTTTCCAAGTGTAGGGTTGCTGTGAACTCGCTGGGTATACTTTAGTCCCCAGGGCCTGTTCAAGGCTTTTATAACAGCTTCTAAGACTGACAATTTTTATTCATGGTATTACCCCAGTGAAGTTACTTGGCAAACTTGATTAATTTTTCTAGTTATGTGCTCAATAATAACAGTATAATCATCTTATATATGTCAGTGTTTTACAGGTTAGGCAATACAATGAACTTGTTAAATAATATAGTCATTAGATGTTTTGAGCATTTCCTTTTCAAGAAATCTTGCTACGCTCTCGGAAAAGAGTGGTGGAGATGGGCAGGTGCAGACAGAGATGAGAGACCCTGCCCCTGTCCTTGAGGGACTCATAATCAGCTGGAGGAGGTGGATGCAAACACCAACTTGGGATGGAACCTAAGACAGGATGGAGAGCGTATGACAAGGTCCATGAGTAGGAGGCTGGAGGATGATTTGACTAGCAATCTTGGGGAAAAATAAGAAAAGAGCCGGTCAGACACTAAGAAAAATGTATTTATGGCAAAGAGAAGCACATGAAGCAAGAGACGGAAGACATATGTGTACAGCGATAATTGAGAAGGAAAAGAGACCAGGACGTTGAAAGACCAGAGGAGCGGTGCTGTGAGAGATGGAACTGGTAAGATGGCTCAGGTCTAGAATCAAAGCATCAGAGAAGGTATCTAATTTTAGTGGAGCTTTTCCTGGAAGCTGGACATGGTACTAGGTAATATGCAGAGGGTATTTCATGTAATGCTTATTAAACCCAAAGATAGTTATTTTTAGCCTCACTTTACAGATGATAAAAGAGGCTTAGAGAAGAAAAACACATTACCCACGTTTATACAGCTACAAGTCAAAAAGCCACAAAGCCAAGACCCAAGCCCCGGATCTGTCTGCCTCCAAATTCAAACAAACTGAGCTCTTTCCATTTGCCCCATGTGATCTGGACTTCATTAGAGAGGCAGGGAGTTATTAAAGGTTTGTGATAGGAAATGAAAGGACCATGAGAGTCATCTGGAGTCACTGTATGGGATGCATTGGCAGGCACGGAGACTGAAGAGAAAAACAAGACTAGAATCAAGCGACTTCCCATTATGACTCAGTGGGTTAAGAACCTGACTATAACCGTGAGGATGGGGGTCCTATCCCTGGCCTCATTCAGTGGGTTAAGGATCCGGCATTGCCACAAGCTGCGGTATAGGTCACAGATGTGGCTCAGATCTGGCATTGCTGTGGCTAGAGTGTAGACCAGCAGCTGCAGCTCCGATTTGACCCCTAGCCTGGGAATTCCGTGTGCTGCAGGTACAGCCTTTAAAAAAAAAAAAAGAGAAGAAGAAGCAAGCTAGAACTAAAGAAACCAGAACATCTGAGTGCTAGTTCAGAAGTGGATCCTACACAGCTAAGTGATTGGGTTTATTGGGCAAAAATCACAAATGACTCAAAAAATAGAGCTTATGAGAACACTGGAGTCAACTGTCAGAAATGTAGTGCACCTGACTTACTAGCATATGGAAGCTGGGTATTAACCCTTTGTCTTGACATACCTGTAGATTTTTTTAAATACACATATCATTGTTAGGAAAAACATTTTGCTTCTGTTCAGCAGTAGAGCATTGCTTTCCAATTTAACAGCCACATGAACATTTATTACGTGCAAGACTGTTCATAAATCAAGTCTCATCCATGCTGAAATTTGTGTCATTGTATTTTTACCAGTTTTGATGATGAGTTTAATCCAGTCGGCAATTCATAGTTAATGAAATGCCTGGTTTTCATAAAGGAAGGTAGAATCTGTGGCAGTGGATTTAAGAGGCAGTTATTATGCAAAGACCAAAAACATGGTATGGCTTTTTATCTATTTTGAAGGGAGTACTGAGAAAATCTGATTTTTTTTTTTTTGTCTTTTTGCCTTTATCTAGAGCCGCACCCGTGGCATATGGAGGTTGCCAGGCTAGGGGTCTAACAGGAGCTGTAGCTGCCGGCCTTCACCACAGCCACAGCAACGCGGGATCCGAGCCGCGTCTACAACCTACACCACAGCTCACAGCAACGCCGGATGCTTAACCCACTGAGCAAGGCCAGGGATCAAACCCGCAACCTCATGGTTCTTAGTTGGATTCGTTAACCACTGAGCCTCGATGGGAACTCCCAAGAAAATCTGATTTTTGATCTTGCCAAAGCAAGATGAAAAGCAATTCACAGTAGCATAATACAAATGCTTTAAAATTTTAAGCATATTGGAAGGATACAATTAAAAGAATAGTAGAACCAATCTTTAAATGAGTAAACTTAATCTAATGCTGGAGTAAGTGTCTTAACATTGAGAACCCTTTATCCTTTAGTTGAAATCTGTCAGGATAGTTTCAACTATTGCAGCAGTGGGGTTCAAAATCAGGTTGGATACCATAGTGGAATAATGATAGTACAATATTCCATGTGACAGAGAGCAGATGGCTGCAGTGGTCTCTAGTGGCTGCCTGCTTGTCTCTATGACTAAGTAATGTTTACATATAGACACAATGGTCTTTTCCAAGCCTCATAATGATGATAATAGTGATAATAACCCTAATTTATTAAACACCAATTATAACGCTTAGGCACTGTACTAGCTACAACACATACATTTTCTCACTTTATCTTTAAAACAATCCTTTGATGAAGGCACGCTGTCTCCATTTTACAAAATAAGTACACGAGTTTAGAAAGGCTCAGAAACCTTCTCTATGTCACATAGCATGAAAAGTGGCATATCTGAAATTCCAGCTTAGACTTGGCCAACTAAAGCCCACTGCCCTTGTTTACCTCCAGACACTCTCATTCCTAGCTGCATGTTAGAATTACCTGGGGAGCTTTTATAAAAGTTTCCATGCCCAAGCCTCCCTCTTAGAGATTCTGATTATACTGGCTTAGGATGAGGCCATGTATAAGTAATTTTTTTTTATTTCCTGGATAATTATAATGGGCAGTTCGTGTGACAGTAACAGCTCTGTACTGTGTACCCCCACCCAAAGCATCATGAATCTCAGGAATAAAATTTGAAGAAAAAAATATAATCTTAGGTTCACTACTTCATCTTCCCTATCCCTACCCCCAGCACACACTCACACCCCTCATTTTTAGATCACTGTTCTCAACATTAAAGCTTTAGGTCTAAGGTTTAGACTGAACAGACTGAAAGTTAGCAGTTAATATTCAAGCTAAGTCTTGGTCTCCAAAGAGAGGACCAGGGTATGAAGCATCAGTGCTTTATTGATGAGGCTTCTTCAGTGTTTTTTTCAACAAAGAATCCTAGGCAAACTTTCTTCTGTATAGGAAAAGTGATTAGCAGCTACAAACTATTTTTTTAAAATCTTACTCCATAAAATGTGCCTTATATATGTCTGAACCACCTCTCAGGTTGGCCTATAAGATAGGCAAAATCATGAACCAAAGGCTGAGGGGTGGAGGAAAATGACCTAAGAGGACACAATAATAGGGTGGGAGTGTTAGAACGGCTGTGGAAAGCAGCTGGGACAAGAGCAGCAGACCTTAGGCTCTAGGAAGACCTGGCCATACATTTTATTGCCAGTCTTGTGGTGAACTTTCCTCTTGTTCTAGATGGAGAACAACCATTATGGATAAGTTAGTTTTAGTGTTTGTTTTGATAACTTTATTCTTCCCTAGTGCTGGAGGCACTCATCATCTTTATTTACCTTGTTTTTTTCTTGGGTCCTCTACTCTTTTCTTAGTCCCCTTTAAACCCAAACAACAGACACACCCTGTTCAAACTTGCACATCTCTGGAATACAAGACATACCCAGGCAGTTGAAAAAATTGAGAGAGACAGAGCTATGAAAAATTTCTCAGTGTTTCACAGTGAGTCTGGCTCTTCTATATAGTTGCTTCCCCATCCATCAGAAATAGGAAGCAGAAACTCCAAAGTGGTGACTTCTCTCACAGACTTCTGACAGGCAGTCAGGTGTCTAAGAAAGTGAGGATCCCAGGAACTCCATGAAAGTGTAAAAGCACGACTCTGTCTCATGACAGATACAGCTGGAATTTCAGGGACCATGACCTACTCCGCCTCTCCCCACTGGTATTTCCTTTACTCAGAGGAACATCCAATATTTTATTCAGGTGGGCTCAGACTTTATGCAGCAATGCTCAGGAGAAAAGCATGGACCAGAGATTAGGGACATCAAGTTTAGAGACACAGGCCTATACTTGAACTTAGGTTTTGTCATTTATCTGCTATATGGCCTTAAGATATTGATCTAAATTCTCAAAGCCTCATTTTCCTCATCAGTAAAATGGAAATGGAAGCATAACATGCTTTAATAGTTTAATAACTTAATGTGTTGATGTGAAGATTCAAAAAGATATGCCTACAAAACCTTTTGCATAGTCCCTGTTCAGTTGTGTGAAATACATTTATTGAAAACCTAACTCAGTCAGGCATGAGTAGGGGCTTTGGTCCTTTGGACTCAGCATTGGGTAGATGAGACAAAACTCCCTTCCTCCGTGATACACTCTAATAAAGGGAGACAGCAATAAAACAAACAAAGAGATAAAAGGATAGGATATTAAGCAGAAAATAAAAGATATCCTATGTCTGATACATAGAAAGTTTTTGGTAAATGCTATTGATAGAAAGTACTTAATAGCTCATTATACCAACACACTTGTTAGGTAAAGAAGTGAAGTATCTTTCATGGAACCACATACACTATAGAAGCTTGAGTAACAGTTGCATTAGTCTAGGCGTAAAGATATGCTACAATAAGCAATGAGGTCCTACTATGCAAACAGGGAACCAGTTCCAATCTCTTGGGATAGAACATGATGGAAGACAGGATGAGAAGAAGAATGTATATATATGTACATATATATATGACTGGGTCACTGTGCCACACAGCAGAAATTGGCACAACACTGTAACTCAACTACACTTTAACAAAAAAAGAAAAAAGGAAAAAAAAAGAAATGTTGCATCTTCTCAACTTTTAAAGAAATGATGGAGCCCCAAATCCAAGGTTCAGTAATGTTGAATCAGCTCTTCAATTGACGTCACAAAAAGGAACCACATGTGCAATCATACTGAAGCTATTCCCCAAAACTTCTATAACTCTTCGGAGTGAGGTCATCGGGAAGCAGTCCCAAGCTTTAAGAGACGCCATCAGTATTTCTGCTCCAGCCACAGACAGATGTGAGCAGCCAACACCGTGTGTGTGTGGTAAATGGAGTTCCTTATCCACTCTTAAAAAGACCTCCCACATTTCTAAGGACTTGAAAGCTTTATCTCATCATCGAATGTTACCTTGTCTCCATTGCCTCCACAAATGGATGAACACTGTACCATATGAGGATCTAATCTTTTGCATGACTCTGAAAAGTCCTTTCTGTAAGATAATAATAAACAATCTATTTTCCACTTAAAAATCAAATGTCATTGTTTCCATAAGCACCACTGTTTGAATACAGCTGATTCCCTATAGAGTGGGAACAATGTTTATGAAATGAAATGACCCCGAAAAAGCCATGGTTCAAGGCATCATGGAAACATAAGCTAGTCATATACAAACAAGCTGGGAACGTTTCTTTCTCAGAAAGCCTCTACAGGAAACACTAAATCTGCTGCTAGATTTCAACAGCTACATCTGGCAGGCTGCAGCATGCACTGCTTTGCTGTTGCTGGCAGGATCACACACTTTCTGACTGGCAGAGCCCTAAGGAGGATGCTAGTGGCCAAGCAGGTTTGAGCTATTAAACTATGAGTTCATGTTAAACATAGAATTTACATGAAATGATCTGAGTCGCAGTAAATGGAAAGGATTTATTGTTTAGGAAAGAACTGTATGTCTTACTTAATCTTACTTTTTCCAATATTAGCTCCCAAAATGTGTATAACTTGATTCTTTTACCATGCACTATATACCTACTCCCTCTCTCCTACTCCTGCAACATTACACTATCTCAGATCAATTCTTTGCTTCCCTTTTGTTAGACAGGCAACATCTCTGTATTTTTTACCATTAAAACTAATGATACATGGGAGGGATAGCATAGCATGGTGATTAGAGAGGAACATTTAAAGCCAGAAAGACTTACGCACTATTTACTAGGTGCGAGACTTTGGCCAAGTTACTTAAACTCTCTAAATCTCAATTTCCTCATCTATAAAATGGGATGATGATTTTGTTTTTTTGTTTCATATCTCTGTTGAGAAGATTCTGAGACAATGTACAAAGTATTTAGCATACTTCCTGGCACATGGGACGGATTTAAAGAGAGTTTGTTTTCTTTCTGAAGGATTCAACCGTTGATGAGTACAGTGGGGATTTCTCCATATAGTTTTAAGTATATGAATACATTTGGGCAGAAGAAGTAGTAGGTACATAATCAGACATATTTATCAAACTGAAAGCAGTTGTTTAATATCTTTGTGTGTTGCTCACACATTATCTCTGAGTATCTCTTAATCTTAATGAATATGAGATTATGTTGTGGATGTGGGTGTGTGAGTATAATTGGATCTAAGATGGAATGGATATAATCCCAAATGAGAGAGGCATTCTGTTCTTTCCTTCCAAGAGCCCTTTTGAATTTTCTGTCTTTACATTATTGTATAGAGATAATAGTTGGTAATTCCTTTTACATCCTACTTATCCTTCAACAATTCCATCCTTTGTTTTGCTTTTTAATTTCATGAATGTATTCATCTTTGTGCCTGGCAAACCACCCTTTCATTTGTCTCCATCCACTAGACAAAGCTGGCTTTCCAAACAAGATCCAGGAGAAGTCAGCTGGTTCGGGAACAATCTCTAAACCAGTAGAAGACTGGTTTTAATTATTTTAGATGATTATCCAAGTAGTCTATTGCCAGAAGCCTATAAAAGTCATTTGAAATATATGCTCTGGATCCCAGGTATACTTATTTTTTATCCTGGATTGCAGACTGAACCACTAAATTTATTTTTAAAAATATTTACTTAGTATCCACTTTGTTCAAAAACATATTCCTTTAAGACTACAAGGATGTAATGAAATTTACAGTTACAGAATGTTATGGCTAGAAGGGTTATCATCCCTTTAAATTCTGAATAAGAATTATTTTCTAGTAGGTGACAGAAAGCCAAATCAAACTAATATAAGGGGGGAAAAGTATTTTGTTGAATGTTGAATCACAAAACTGAAAAGTACAGGGGTAGGATGACTTCAGATAGAGCTTAATCCAGCTACCAAAACAATTACTGTGATGCTCATTCTTGCTATTTATACTCTCTTTCTTTCTCCAAACCCCAGTTTCATAGTTCTTCCTTCTTTGTGCTGCATTCATTCTTAAGCAGATTCTCTCCACCTAGTGGGAGAGATGGCCCCTGGAAGCCTTATGCCTTCATGATTATTTCAGCTTATATATTTTGGAAATTAAAAAGGGCTCACCTCCCCCTTGTTCTGTTCTAACCCTGCTTAGACTGTGTGTTCAACCTCTGGGGCAATCATTCTGGAAAACTCTAGAGGCCGTGCAGTGGGAAAGCTGGTGGCCATGTGACTGACAGTCTTTTGGGAATAAGTTGGGGAGGGGTATTTCCCAAAAGAAAAGGACACAAGAAAGACAAACAGGGTGTCCGCTGCCCAGTTCTTTTGTCTTATAGAAAAGAATCCTGAACTAAGGACAAAGACAGTGAGTAAACAGCTAAGAGTATACAGCCACTAACAATCTAGGACTAAGAATCAGGTTTTATGACTGTCAGATTGGGCTCTTCCTAACAATGACGAGGGTTGCACAAAAAAGTGCTAAGGCAGAAGCCAGACACCCCGGTATAATCTCTCCTCTGTGTCCTTGAAAAGGTACCTAACCCTTCCGTGCCTCACTTTCCTTATCTGTAAAACAGGGGGAATATGCCTGTTCCACTGTGTTGTTTTTGATTCATGTAAAGAGCACAAAAGGACTAAGAAATGCAGAGAATTTGAAGCAGTGCCTGGACAGTAAGTATTATACAAGTCTTGGTCCTTCTTTTTATTATTAAAGACTTACTAAAAGCAAAGTATTCTGCATATATATTATGTAATCTTCAGAAAAACTTAATGCAATAGACATGATCATCCTCACTTAAAGGAAAAAGCTGGGTTCTTGAGAAATCAAACAACTCGCTCAAGATTAAATTCCTAGGTAGGAGCTGGAGTTTGAACTTCTTCCTGTCTGACAACAAAGCCTTCGTTTTTACAGGATACTAAGTGATAAATGTCATCAGGTGGGTTCCAAGAGAATGTTATGTGAGTCTAAAAGAGAGAGCAATCACATTCAACTGACAGGGTTAAGAAATGATGTAAAGAAAGAAGCAACTGACCCAGCTCCTGGTCGATTGTATTTCAATAACTGGATTCAACAAATAGTTGAGTACTACCCTCCCCAAATAGAGCACTGACCATAACAGATAACAGCTTGTTAATGTCAAATTTAAACTGAAAAATAGTAATCAGACAATTTAAATAAAAGACTAGATGGGCTGATAAGAGCAAAGGAAAGCGATATGGTGTAAGAGAATTCATCTGGGATCGAGGTCTACTTTGACTTACAGGATGTTGTATGTAGAGGAGTAGAGTGAGAAGGAGTTGGGAAATGAACTGGTCCCACGCTACTGGGGAGGCATCTCAGATTAGATGCTGAAGAGAGACTCCAATGCAGTAAACCCAGAGGATGGTGACCAGTTACTGAGAAGGATGGACGAAGGAGTTCAATAATGGCAACACACACACACACATCCTGAGAAAAATCTCCCCACACCTTGCAAATTGGAATGACATGAGTTGATTAGCATATTAAATGATAAGCCTTGTTTAATAAGGAGAAAATAACGCATGTTACTTTTTTGGTAATGTTGCAAGTTTTTCCCCAAAAAAATCACTTTTAATGTCATTTCTATTTCTAGGAAAATATCTTTCCTTATTTTTTTCTATTTACTTACTTACTTATTTATTTATTTATTTATTTATTTATTTATTTATTTATATTTTTGCTTTTTAGGGCAGCACCCACAGCATATGGCTAGGTCGAATAGGAGCTACAGCTACAGCTGCTGGCCTACACCACAGCCACAGCAATGCAAGTTCTGAGCCGAGTCTGTGACCTACACTACAGCTCATGGCAATGCCGGATCCTTAATCCACTAAGTGAGGTCAGGGATCAAATCCGCCACCTCATGGTTCCTAGTCAGATTCGTTTCTGCTGCGCCACAACGGGAACTCTGATTTCCTTATTTTTTCATATCGTGCATTTGGATTTGCTCTTCTTGTGGAAAAGGGACTGGATTATCACTACTACAATATCTGCTTATAATGAGCAAAGTTTTACCATATGCAGAAGTACAGAAAAAGTTGACAACTTTCAATATATCCTCCCACATAGTAAGGATATATTCTTCCACAGAGTAAGGTTGCTAGGGCTCATGACTTTGTACAAAAGGGAAAATGGATGTTGTCTTGGCTCTTCATAAGGGCTACATGGAAATAAATGAGATTTTTAGCTAAAGGATATTTCTTAACCCACAGACTGAATTTCAGAACATTACTATAAGCAATGAAGACACACTATGGCCATATAAGGAGAACTTTTCAAACACCAAAGCATGTGTTTAGAGGTGGGAAATTCAGAGAATGAGAGTTGTGGGGGTGTCCAACTTAAATTTTTACATTAGCAAGTTTAGCAACTGTCCTTTCATTTAAACAATTGTTTTCATATGCTAACAACAGAGGTCTAGATATGACAATGTGAGGTATCCAGACACTTTTCCTTTAAATTTGTTACATTTCATTAAATATTTAATCCAGAACAATTCCAGGTCATGTTGCAAATGGGGAAAAAAAAAAAAAACCCTGAAACTCACTGAGATAACATGATTCATTTCAGGTCATAAAACAAGTAAGTGGCAGAGTCTGGACAAAGATCCAGATTCTCTGACCCCCACTCCCATCCTCAGGGTGCGGTCCATTTTTATCAGCATTCACTTGTTACATCAAGTACTTATATATCCCCACATAAGTAACATTTTGAAAGAAAGAAATAACTGCAGCTCAAAGTTGCCTGTCTTTGAACTGTTTATTAATAGCACACCAAGAATAATTGAGAAAGTCTTGTTATGTTTAAAGAAATCAAGTGAATAAACAGTGGGTTTAGCAACTTGGTTGACTGACATTCGGGCTCCAGCTCCTTCTCTCATCCTGAGTTAGTAACCGTTCTAGGACCCACATGAGTCCTTAGACTCCATGCTGAATGACACTGATGTAACTTCTTATAGAGTTGACCTGGAAATCTGAGGACACTAAAGATTTTGCAGTATTCAGATCACAAGGAGAAAATTATTCAAATAATCACCATACTCTGTGATTCCAGAAGGCTTAGTGGCAAGGATTGACACTCACTTAATCAATGAGCTGATTTTTCCTGTTATTTTAAGGTTAGGGATGTATTCCAGCAATGAGCTTAATCTTCCTTTACCTGGCAACTTGCTTCTCCTCACACATGAAGACTCCAGTCTCCACCAGCTCCCTCTCCTCCCTTGCCCCACATGGGTTTTGTGTGGATAGCCACGGGCACGCCATCAGGAGAAAGAGGGAATGTTTCTGCCTCAGCCAGGTGTCCAATTTTAAGGGTAGCTTCAAAACAAAGTAGAAGAGAAGGTTTTATGCCGAATGAAAGATTCTACTTGAGGATTGTCTACTCTCTAGTCTTGGGAGGAAATTCCTGAATAATAAATGAAGTACCAAGCTCATTCACCTTTATACATGGGCATTGTGTGGCATAGATAAAGCATAGGAAATAAAGATATATCAGAAAAGGAATGAGCTAAATGAGCTCATTATAAACTGAATTTATAAACTGAATTTATAAACTGAATTTATAAACTGAATTTATCTTTTGTCTATCTATGCCAGAACATTCTATCAATTTATTTCAAAAACAAAAAAATAATTATTTCTACAATTCAGACATCTGGTTGAACTTTTCCCTTGGAGGGGGTCTATGCAAACACAATTTAAAGTATATTCTTAAATCATACATACCCATGCTAAAAACCTTCAGGAATTCTAGAAATTTTGCTTGGATCCATTTAATCCACAGCATATTTTTAAGGGAACGTTTCAGGAATTCTTAAAAAGTACATTTGATACAATGTAAAATCCAATATGTCTTGCTTCAAATGACACAGAGATGTATATTCAACAACTGCCTTGTGCTGTTCTGTACATTTTCAAGACAAATTCTGAAAATTTTACCTCATTTGGAACATGCACCTTTACCAGATAATAAAAGTAGTCACAAAACTTGGGGCCTTCAGTCACAGAAGCAACAAGAGCCTTATGCTTCCTTCAGTATAAGGAAGAGAGGAAGAGAAAAGGCTACCTCTATTTATAATGAATTAATATAGATGGCTGAATCTGAATTACTATCAAAACTCCTAATATATCAGTAACCAAAACTTACTTCTAAGGAAAAATCTAACTATTCAAATATTTGTTTTACATATCAATTTTTTAAAAAAACTATGAATCATTAGATTGGAAATGAGTGGAAAATGTCTAAAATTTTATTTATCCTTGTTCTGATAAAAGAATTAATTTGTAAGAGGTCTATTTATAACTTCTTTCAATCCAGAATGAAGATTTAGGGTCAGTAACAAAATAATGTTATTTCTTTTGCCAATACTTCAGATTTCAATATAAATAAGTTCCTGTATTATTCATAATAGAGGAAGAAAACTGGAGGAGTAGATGAGTGAATTAGAGTAATACACTTGATGGCATTTTATTCAGGTATAAGATCATATTTATGCACAGTGAGAAACAATGGGGGAAAACTTCATAAATGTTAGTTGGAAAAAATATTTTAATATCTAATACATTAAAACCGCAAATGCTAAATGTTTTTGTAAGGATGATGAAATTTTAATTATTCTTTATTTTCCTTTTGGACATGTATTTTATAAATTATAATGCATGACATAAATTGAAAGATGATATATTTTATCTTAATGAATGGATTAATAAAATTGGCTTGAACAGATTTTAACTTAATTTATATTTTCTCAGTAAAATGAGTAGCAATTTTAGAATAAATATGTTTGGCTTAAAGACGTCTTCTAATGAAGCTGCATGACATTTAAATTTAGTGGCCATTTTATTGCCTACACAAGCATATGAAGTTTGTTTGTTCTCTTTTTAGGGCCATACATAGGGCATGTGGATATTCCCAGGCTGGGGGTCGAATCAGAGCTGTAGCTGCCAACCTACACCATAGCCACGCAGGATCCAAGCCATGTCTGCGACCTACACCACAACTCACGGCAATGCCAGATCCTTAACCCACTGAGCAAGTCCAGGGAGCAAACCTGCATCCTCATGGATACATTTTTCAGATTTGTATCTGCTGAGCTATGATGCAAACTCCAGAAGTTTTTATTTATTAGAAAAGATGAGCACTTTTTAATAAGTGATCTAATTGTAGAATAATTTTTTTAAAAATTCCACTGGAAGTAGACTAGTCTCTACTCAACTTTACTCAAACAAGATGAATAACAAAAACTCCACACAAACTGCCCCATACTTAATAGCCGTACTTTAAATTTACTTACTGAGGGCAACAAAAGTCATCAATTTTTACATCACTCTAAGTAAACCCAAATATACTTTCCTAAGCACGCTTGTTAAACTGCAAAAGAGCAGGCAGAACTACCAAATATTCATTTCAGAAAACAAAGCCCATGAAAAGTGTAATTATTTTGTTCTTTCTTTAAATCTCCTTGCCAAGAATCCAAACTGGATTAAGTATTCAACAACAAGAGATTAAAGATGTATACCCCTGTAGCTACCACTGCACACATCTCTACATAATCACTGGGATTAACTTTCCAAGGAAGTAGATCAAAGCTTTATTTCCTTGTGGGTATCCGATAATAAAAGCCAAAGCTCAATCAAACTCTCATCACTTTTGCATCTATCCTTAAGCTACTGGTTCAAGAATAATCAGAATATGTAAAAGATAAGGTCAGTGAGAAGGAAAGGAAAGAGAAAAAAAAAAAGACTCTGTTTCACACTGAACGGTGATGACACTAGACAAACAACAAAAACAAACAAAATCATTTGAAAGTTTTCAGAGCCTTCTCCTCCTCATCATATGATATCTTTTAATGGTCATTTACCTTTTTAAAAAAAGTGTTAGAGTATAGTTGATTTATAGTGCTGTGTCAGTTTCTGCTATACAGCAAAGTGACCCAGTCATATATATGTATACACACACACATATATATATGCATATATATACACACACACATTCTTTTTCTCATATTATCTTCCATCATGGTCTATCCCAAGAGACTGGATATAGTTCCCTGTACTGTACAGTAGGGTCTCGTTGCTTAGCCATTCTCAGTGTAAGAGGGGAGTTTGAGGTCATTTACCTTTTATCAATGACTAATTTCTTATGCATTATAAACTACAAATAAATCAGCCCAGCTATTGTATGCCAATTCTTGGCAATGAATGATGATGAATCTTTGCAATTAGCCTCTTTATTTTTGCCAAAATTTTGTTGAAAGCTGGGTTATGTGTTTTTAGTTCCAGCCCAAGTTAGGACAATTGGCTGCTGAACTGAACAACTTCGATGAAGCATCTACGATTCACTTGACTTACTGTACTTATTATTAAAAAACTTGGATCTTTAATATATGTTAAATTTAACTAATTTCAGTATTATATTAGACATGAACTATATATACCAAGCTCCTCTGGAACGGAGGTTTGCTTTGACTAAGTCTGTTTTTGTACTCCTGGATTCCATTTCTGCTCTGGAGCTTGAGAGAGATCCATGGGGACTTTAAAGGGGAAGAATCCGGCCTTTTGTCATTAATATTCCTATATGTCCACCGGAAAAACTGGAGCTCTCTGTTGTTAAGCACATCATAAACATTAATCCATGTCGGATGAATCTGCCTTCTGTTACATATTAAAAAACAGCTTTATTTTTTCCATTATTTCAATTCCTTTACTTAAAACACCTTCATCAGCAACATTTGTGAGCAATAACAAAAATATACCAATATTGAAGAGATGACATATTGCAGAAGGAAACTTCTAAAAGGCAGTTGTTTCCTCTGGGCATGTTATAGACTTTGAATCTTCAAAAGATTTATCTTTTGCATAGACTAAACATTCTAACTTGTAAAAAAAAAAAATGGTCTGTGCTTTTCAAAATCCCCTTCAAAGCTTGGAAACCTTAGGGCCAATATTTATGAAATTATGAGATCTTGTGAAAGAACAGAAAAATCCTCCATACCTTGGCTACAATGTTTATCTAAATCTAATTAATAGATGGTGAAAAACTATCACCATAAGCCCACTTTGAATGAAAAAATAGTATTTTTATAGTAAGTGCTATTTTAATGGTCCTGCATAAGCATGTAATTATATTTTTCAATAACGCTTGTGATGTCCAGAAAAGTTATTCACACAATCATCTTTTCTGTAATACAGTGGTTTTATAACATACATTTATTTTATACTTCCAAATGTCTTATTTGTTAGTTTAAATTTTTCTCATATTTATCAGTCCATTGTTTTAATCAATTTAAAATACATAAAAATTAACATTGCTAGAAAAAAAGTAATATATTTATTTTTCTCTGGAGTTTTATTAACTCTTCCATGCTAATGAGGGACACACAAAAACCTATGTCTCTCATAAACTCTGTAAGATAAAAAATGTGACTTAATTGTGCCTCTCAAAAAATAATCGTACATTGTTAGATTTCCAATCATGGCTCAGCAGAAACTAATCCAACTAGGAACCATGAGGTTGTGGGTTTGATCCCTAGCCTCGCTCAGTGGGTTAAGGATCTGGCGTTGCCATGAGCTCTGGTGTAGGTTGCAGACGCGGCACGGATCCTGCATTGCTGTGGCTCTGGCATAGGCCAGCAGCTGTAGTTCCGATTGGACCCCTAGCCTGAGAACCTCCACATGCTGTGGGTACGGCCTTAAAAAGACAAAAGACAAAACAAAACAAAAAAATCTTACATTGTTATAAACTATAGCTGCCAGTTGGTACAACACAAAGAAAAATTTAATTATTTACAAGACCGTTAAACTCGTATAATAAGAACTAAATAATCAATTTGTGGCTCATGATTTCTCAAATTATAATAACTGAATTACTTTATCAGATTTCTACATGGTGATTCACACTCTACAAAATCAAGGAGAATAACGTGGCCTCTGGGCAGCATCTCATTCACGCAGAAGCTTAAGCACATGATCGTGAAATCACAAAGCTGATCTCTGAGGAAAGCAAATCATTCGATTTCTCAGTACATAGAAAAGAAAGGAAGCATTTGACTGCTCTCTAGGATTTGATCTGTGCCTTATTTCTTTGCCTATTGGCTTGTGGTAGCAACTTGATAGAAAACGGGAACTTAAAAAAAAGGTAACCATATAGAACTATGTCAACAGACTAAAGGAACAGGAAACAAAAGTGATACTGAAATTTTTCACTTCCGGGGCGGGGGGTAATCCTGTGCAATGGAAAGACGCCAAGTCTCCAGACACATCATCCTTTATGCTGCAATTCACACCCCGCTCTTCCTGCCTTCTCCTGCCATTAATTCTCTACCCTCCTTCAAGTCTAGATTATATGGAGAAAATAGTAAAGCCAGAAAACATCTCTCCAGAAAGAATAGAATATTCCATCTCTATGATAGTGTCTCTGTAGCAGTGAACAGTTGAACCATTTTAGTTATATGAAGGACAGATTTCACTTTCTGGTCAAACCCTGCTAGAATGACGCCAACAGCATCAACACTGACAGTTACCCATCACTGAGTGTTCACTCTGTCCCAGGCACTGAGCTGTGCTCGTCCCCTCCATTATCTCATTTCATCGCTCTACTATTAACAGTGCAAATCCTATCATTTGTCTTTACAACCAAATGTCAAGAGACTGTGCAGAGTCAGATAACTTTCCAACACTGCAGCTGATGCTTCACGGAGGCTGCTGGACCTAGTGCTGTCATACACTTTTGTCACTAAGCTATGCTCTTACCGTAGTCACTACATTTTTTGGCTGCCCCCATGGTATGTGGCAGTTCCTGGGCCAGGGATTGAACCCACAACATAGACGCAGCAGTGACAATGTCAGATCTTTAACCCACTAAGCCACCAGGGTACTCCTATAGTCACTCTTAAATCCCTTAAACACATGGGATACAAAAATGATCACTTGGAGATTTTGCCATGAGCATCTGCTAATTATTTCTTTTTATTTTAAAAACTACACACATACACACACACACAAACATGCACTCAGCATTGTGTACTAATTTTTGTCTGATTACCCTCCATTGTACCTTTTGGATAGGTCCTCTCAGAGCTATAGTAATTAAAACCCCACTGTGTTTAAAAGTACATTTTATTTGCACTGACTAAGTTTATGTTATTCAAAGAAATGCTTCCAAGTCACTCTTTTCGCATTGCCTTTTCCCGTTTTCCAAATCAGCTCACCTTTGTGTATACCCTTATAACCGTGTCATTAGCTACAATAATGATTGATCTATCCTCCTTGCAGCCTTTAGCCATCTGTGCAAGCAAAACTTTCAACCCAGACATTTTAAGCATTAAACTTAGACTGGAGCTCTGTTCAATAGATCTTTCATAAATCCCCAGCCCCCAGCCCCAGAGAGTAAGAAAAGTCAGGTCAAGAGCAGGAAGTAATGGAGACAAGGCAGTTTCTGAGCTGAAACTCAGACTCCAAGCTGGTTTATTGTTGTCATGACTACGAGTTCCACATGCCTAAAGTCACTGGTTTCTGAAAAGAATGATGCAGTGTCTAGCCTTACAGCTGGACATATAAACCAAATTAGTCTGCCATGCCTCTACCTGCTTTGTGGTTATTAGTGAAAAGAGCAATAGATCACACCATCAGTCATGCAGCAGTCAAGCTCCACACACACTGCTTTCTCAGATCTACAAATCAAATTTTTTATCAGCTCCTCAGAATAACAGTTTGAAATCCAGGTTGAGGAGGGTGGCTGGGAAATCTAAGTAATTTTGATAGGTATTTAAAATTCTTCAATGAAAGAGCAGAAAACAATTTATAGAGCTTCTCTGCGCTAACACCACCTCAAGTTAATCACACAAGGAGTAAGGGGGGGTTCTCAAATTCTCTGTAAAAGAGCTCAAAACTTCATTGATTTGCAAAAGTTTTTTTTTTTTCTTTTAATGAAAGGGTGTTTGGGGAAAGAGAAGTCAGGTTTGCCTGTTCCAGATGTGAAATGAGAGCCTCAAGAGCTCAATTCTCTTCCTTGCTCTCCAAGTGATTAATTGGATGACCTAGGGGAAGTAATTTAACCCAGCCGTGTAAAAAGAAAATATGCACTTAGCCACCAGAACTGGGTGTCTTATTTGACTCCACACCTGCGTTGTGGACATCACTGCTTCCTAAAAAAAAAACTAAAAAAAACCTATTAAGACCCTCTCCTTTTGCCACATTCCCTTCCCCTCAGTCCACCCTCACCTCTTTCTCCCACCTGCTTTAAACTCTTCAAGGCTTATCACACCCATAAATATTTGAGATTCCCCTGTCTCTTTCCTCCACCTGGTTCTGTTCTACCTCTTGGGACTACTGAAGGGAAGTTGAAAATTAGGAGGAAGGTCCAGCCTGTCTTTGGCTTCCACGCTCCTTGTCCCAGCCATGGGGGGGCTCTTGCCATGCTGTCCATACAGCTGTTAGGGGTTTCATTCTATAGTATCCACTTTGGGCTTGCCTTCCTTTAGATGGTCTAAAATTTCCCTTTGTGCTTTCTCCTTCCTTCTGTCAACAGTCAGTTTTGATCATTTCTCTCTGGCTTTGTAGGGCCAGGTCTACCAAAAGGAACTGGGTAAAGGGGGTGTTCCTTCCCCCTTTGTTTGTATATCTCCTGCACTTTGGGTGGAAACTATCATTCCAATGAGCAGTCAAAGGCAGCCAAGACAATTAGCAGAGTAGTTTCTTAGGCAGGGCCATGTGAAATGGGGAGCGGGGTGAGTGGTGGCTGCCCACAGCACAATATAATCGCATATTGATGATAAATTTTATATGTTCATTAGTTACCCTTTACAGATAGTATGCTTACATTTTAAAAAGAGAAGTCAGTTTATCCTAAAGGAATGAGTTTAATAATGGAAATTTCAGGCACTGTGGCAGCCAGCGAGACATTTTTGAGCCTGGGAGGTCTCTTAGGGAGTTGGATTGGGTCAGGTCTGGAAGTATTTGAATCCAGGTGTGGCAGAGTTATTTGCAACTGAGAAGCATGCAGGATAAAAGACAATTAAAAACACTGTACGATGGCATGGATCCAACTAAAATATGAGTCAAACCATATCTCACGTCATAATCCATGAGTCTTTAATATGTTAGGTACCTGTTCTTTGGCTGGTGGGCACAGCAAAGAACTCGAGATCCTTCGAAGATCCCTGTATATTGTTTAGCACATCAGTATTCAAGATATTTTGCTAGAATTATTTTCATATTTTAAGAGCTCTTCGTTAAAATGTGGCAATGACCCATCTGATGTAGATTTGTGTTTTCTTCCCCAAGTACTAAGAAGCAAGTTTAATTTAAACAATCTTACAATGCCTCCAGGTGACAGTAGCACGCATTTGGTTTTTAATGGTTGTATAGGGCTTTAATGGGTTATGGAGCCCATGAGAATCTATTTGTTTCAGCAGCACAGCTTCTATACACAAAGACAAAGATTTTGAAAAGTAAGCACAAAGGTATTACTATCCAGATTTAGAGTAATAGTTGTATGATTGTACATACAAATAAGAATATGTGAAAATATATCTAAATATGGAAAAATACAATTACATTTTATTATTTTATTTAAAAGTAATTGTTCACTAACCGGTCCCTTTATAAAGCTCATGGTATATTGAGAGTACAGTGGTACATAAAGGAGAGTTATAATAAATAATGTTTCTTAGTATAATATTTATTCTTAACATTAATTCCTCAATCATAGCCTTAAACATGCTTTTGGAAGACAGATGGGTCAAAGACAGAAGCGGAGAACATAATAGCAACTTGTAACCTTACAAGTGGAAATTTTTGTCTCTGCATTTGGAGAAAAACAAAAACTCAATAATTTGGAAATGCCCTGAACAAATAAAATTAATCTGCTTTCTCTAGGGCTAGACCATTGTGCTATATCACTAAGCAATTCGTTCTGTTTACTAGTTCCCCTTTCCGTGTTCCAGTCTTTAATATTCATTCCTTAGCCTAGCCTTACTTATAAATATAGACCACCTATCTCAAGAGGCCTCACACAGGAAGGAATGGATGTGGATCAAACAAAAAGTGCTTTTGGAAAGGTCAGCAACGAGTAAGACTGTGAATGGAAGGGTGGATCTAGGCTGCTAGAGAATTAAATTACCTTCCCTTCTCAAGAGTTCATCGTCAGTCAAGCTCACAATATACTAAGAGAGGTAGGACAAGGGCTAAGGTTCTTCTTCCCTATTTTTTAAAATGATTTTTTTGGTCATATTAAATTTCTGATGAAAAGTGAGACTAAAAAAATCATTTCATCGCTCTTATCAGCATCAACACACCATCCACATCAGCATCCCCAGAGGTGTAATAGGCTTCCTGTATGTCGTGGCTGTGCCAACATGGAGAACCTGCAATTCTGTGGGTTTCTTCCATCAGCTAGGTCATAGGATCATGGTTCTTCAAGGTCATTAGGATCATAGGTCTTTCATGACCTGTGCAGCAAAGTGAGAATAAATGGAGGGCAGTAGCCTCTACCATACTCTACATACTTCTATTCCCTATATCCCACCAATGATCTCCTCACTTCCGAGTTGCTATGGTTTCAGCTGTGATGTGTAGTGTCTGACATCCCACAATACATTCTTAGTACCCAGTAAGTACTATGCGGAATTAGGCAAGTCACTATTAGCATTTGAATAATCCACGTATCTGAGCAAAATGTTTTTCTCTTCTCCATTCTGGCCTATCAACTCTTCTTTCCAACATGTGCTACATGCAAAAGAGCAGAAAGAAATACATGTATTACACCAGAGTTAGCCTCTAACTGTCCTCTTTATGGAGAAATTGTGACTAGCAACCATCATTGCAGCTGCAGTTGGTTTCTCTCCGCTCCTTCCTTGTAGGTATCAGTATCAAAGAGAACAAAGCCAGAAACTATCTCAGGGCATCCAATTGTCCTTCACCTCCATGCCCCACACTCTTCCAATCAAGCTACTGCACTCCAAATCTGTCTATGGTTAAAAACTGAAAGTTATTTCTCAGCAATTGAGGAATCCCATTTTCCCAGTGCCAAGCCAGACAAAGCCAGTCATTTGTTTCTCCTGTCAAACTCTACCAGCCCTGAGACATGTGATATAAAACTAAACTGCAGGGTACATGGTTTAGACCTCAATTTGGGAGCCTAATGTGGCAGGAAGGATTAACTGTAGCTAAGCAGAGTGGAAAGAACACCAAAATTAAGAATCAGAGGACCCCAGTTTCCCCTGCCAATTCTGTCCATAACCCAACATTCAAGCCAGTTTACCTCACGGTCTCTGTGTCTTAATCCAAAATTGAAACGTATCTCCAAAAACCTCCCGAGTATTTTAAATCAGACACATTTTTTCAAAAATGAAGATAAATAAAATTCCCTACTCATCTCAGCAGACTTATGGGAGGACCTGATAAATTAGCAGTGTGATAACTAATAAAGTTGTGGAGTCTCTCATGACCTCAGATCACAAATTTGGGAAAAGAGAAGCATGGAATTGCACTAGATGTTGGCTAAGATTGCTTCTGAACCTACAATTATGTGATCTGATTAAAGTGATAAATGTGTAAGCTCTTTGAAACGTATGCCAGTATTACTACAAATATGCATAGCATGTTTTTATTCTGAATTGACTAAATCTCTGAGAAATTATATAAATGAATATAAAAGTTTCCAGCTTTTAAAGTATTTTTGTTAAAATTTTATTGAAGTGTAGTTGATTTACAATGCTGTGTTAGTTTCAGGTATACAGCAAAGTGATTCAGTTATACATATGCACACATCCATTCTTTTTCAGATTATTTCCCCATATAGATTATCACAGAATACTGGGTAGAGTTCCCTGTGCTCTACAGCACAAAAGAAGTAACAGACGTTTCCACCTCATTGTGTTGCCTGTTTTATGAATCTCTAAAAAACACAATGGTCTCTTTTTCTTCTTCTTGCTGCCATGCAACGTTGGGGTCCATAAGGTCTACTTTCTAGAAACAAACCTGACTTAAATATATGCCACTCCCTCATCTCTCCCAGCCCAGGACTATCTGAGGTTGGCCTCCAATCCTCAGTGAAGTTGGGTAGATTTATAGACTGAGTTGACTCTGTAGATGCACAGATGGTTGGTTATAAGACTTAAAGCTGAAGAAGGAGAAAACCTATTCCATAATCAATCTATTGTTTGGGGTGGCTGACTTTATGCACTGATCTTAGTTGTCCTAACAGTCGTTGCTATTTGTTCTATTTCAGTTCAAACCCAGGAATACCGGAGTCATGAAAGTACCTGGCTCAGGAAACTTCTATCCCCAGAAAATTTAGAACTGGAAAAGAAGGAACTGCTTTCCACTCAGATTATAGAGCCAAAGGAATGCAAGTCCTTATCACTTATGGAGAAAAGTTTCTTATCAGTTATGGAGAAAACTTATCTGCTTCAGTAAAAAAATCCAACCCACACAGAAAGAGTCTCAAAAGCGATGCGCTCCACAGTTTTCATCGTTCCTAAGGCCAACTCCATTCCTATACTTAATGCATTTAGATTGTAAGAACCAACAGACCCCTCATTTCCTCATGCTAACTTGAATTAGGCTTTTTGACACCAGCACCTGGAAAAAAAAATCCTGCTTGATACAATCGTCGACCGCTTCTTAAGACTACTGACCACTTCCTCTGTAGTTTTTCAGCAGCCCTACTCCATGGCCCAGTGCACTGGAGATCTAATAAGAATATCACTTAGAACCAAACTATGTCGGGAAAGATATGAACTCACCTTTGCCAAACACTAGCTTACTGACATTTCCTTACTGGTAATAAAAATAGAATAAGTAGATGTACAAATTTTGAAAAAGGAAATGGAAACACACAAGGAAACCTACCCATCTAGCCCACAGCTATGGCCCATCTAGCGCACAACAATTTTTGGCCCCATTATTCCCCTAACACATTTGCTTCCTGAAAAACACACAAACAAACAAACAAACACTTTGTGTTCATGTAAAGCCAAACACCATCTTTATACCAAAGCATATTCTTTTCTAAGTGTTCACACAAAAAAATCTTAATATGAGTAAGGAAGCAACTCTATGGATTTTAATTACCATAGAAAATTATTTTATAATCTGTTCAGAGTAGTATTACATTCTTTATGCTCTTGCACCCTGTGTAAAAATCACAAAACCATTATATTTGGTGAGGGAAATGAGAAATTTTAAGGGTTGTTAGCACACTGAATTTTTATCACAAGGAAAACCTGCATAAAGTTACACAGCACAGCCCTTTCTTTAATTACGATGCATTGAGAAAATACATAGTATGTGGTGCTCCCACCTGATACTAGGGAGACAGAAAGGTATACATGGGGAGAAGGAAAAAGGCATACTCCAGGGAAATAGGGATATTATTTTTAAATGGATATTTAGATGTGGGAGAGGTAGTGAAGAAAGTGAATGTTGTAGCTCTATTTCTTTATTTTCCTATTAGCTGAAGAGTGTGCTATATAAGAAGTATATAAAGAAGGTCTCAGCCCCAAAGTTTTGATGCTTTGATGAAAACTGCCTAGAAAGTGGAAGCATCCTGGAAAAAGCACTGCTGTGGGTTGCAGGTGTTTTCTCTACCTCAGGATCAGGAAGGAAAAATAAATAAATTTTGCATATATAACACAGAATGACATTCTGATGGATGTATTTCCCTCAAGGATCTTTTAAGCACCTGTTGCTCTGCAGTGTATGTTTTTCTGTTTTGGATGCAAGAAATGATTCAATCACTTAAGAGAAGTGAGCTGGAAATTTGCAGTATTTTATAACATAGTCTATGCTATATAAATGCTAAGCGATATTATTCAAGGAATGAAGATATTATTTTATAAAAGGGCAAGAGTACCTAGGCTGCTGGAAACAGCACTGACAAGTTCTAAGGCTGTCATTTAAACGCTGCGTTCTGCTCTCTGCTTTGTCTCTGTGACATGATTGCATGTGTATTTTCAGAGGCAGCAGAAGGCAAAAATGACCTGTCCATTGTGGGATTTCATGTTCACCATATACAAATGGGTCCTATTTCATGTCACAGCCCTCAAATTGTGTCATGAAAAAGTATGCCTATATTCAAGTCACTTGATCTGAAAATCAATGAAGATAAAATAATCTGGATTTTATTTTTCATATTCTTAGAAATTCCTACATTTGGAATATAAAGAAGATTGAGCTAAGTCGTCATTTAAAGTCCTTTAAAAGACATAGTTCTCAGAAACATTCTATAACCAAAAGAGCTTACTAAAGTAAAAAGAAAAAAAAACAAAAAACTAAAAATATTAATAGATCCTAATTTGACTTCTAAATAAAAGCAATAGAGTATTAAACATCTCATAACATTTCACCAGATGTTTATTAGAATTATGATCTCAGAAAAATTAAAAATTGATATAATATGTGGAGGGTTGTGGGTATATCAGTGGCCACAATGTAATCTGTTTTTGCTCTTTTTTAAAAAAATTTTCTCACCACCAGCAGAAGAGAGAAAATTGCACTGAATTTGTATTCTAATCCAATGTAATTCCCTTCCTTTACTGGTAAACTGAATTAATTGGTTTCCTGAACCCTAAATATTAGGACTAAGTGGAAAATAATTTGCTGTAAGCCTTCTAAACACTGTGGCTGTCTCCTGTGCTTTTCCTTGCAAGACCAAGCAGTACGAGACTGTACTCACAGCCCATAAAATTTGTTCTGTCCTCAACAAAATGGCAGGGACAAGTGCTGGTGATGGTTAACGAAAACTGAAAAGCACATATTAGAATATACCATATTCATTGGTCTTGCTGCAAATACTCCGCTTTGCCACTCTTGAGAAACCACAATATTTAAGCTCTCTACTGTGGATAAACTCACATCAACTGCTTTAAAGAGGAAAGGGGGAGTGTCATGGCCATAAGTGGTGCCTACTGGAGTCTCTCCTTTGGTTATGTTTCTCATAGACTTCTCATCTTAGGCATTCAGGAAAGAGAATAAAGTACTAGTGACAGGGAGTAGCTCTGACAGATTTTCCTGTGTCCTCCAAATATTGTAAATGTAACAAAATTGCCTGGAAGCAGAAGCAGCAATCACTAGCACCAAACAAAATTATTCCAGGCAGAGATGCTTTTCAAAATGTATCTGTTATTGATGCATAATGCTCACTTTAAAAATTTTAATGAAAGTAATATGTACTATACAAATATATATTACATATTTACTATATGCATAAATTTATGTAAAATAGGATAAAGAATATTTGATTCCATCTGATCAGTGCCAATCCTACATTAGGCACTGCACTAGTCACTTTATAGAAGCTACCTTATTAATCTTTATGAATTCTATGAGCAACTCTTATTTTGCCCATTCTTATAAATGATGAAATTGAGACCCCAAGATATTAAATGTTTCCCAACATCAAGCATACAGTATGCTTTGGAACATATTCAAGCTTAGCGTTCCTGGGTTTCAAACCCTGTGATCTTAAAGTCCAATATTACTTATATTTAAGAGGTTAAGAAAATAATAATAATATACTATTTTAATGTCAGATATTTTAAAGGATCTATTGAAGATACTGATGATTCTACCCTACTCTCCCTGTCTTGTGGTTCCCATATTTGCAATTATCTAACTTCTCGAAGTATGTTTACTGCCCTGAAGATGCAAAGAACTGCTCAAAAACTTTAATCATGCCAGTTACCTTCACCAGTCCATCACATAGATTTCTTCAAAGAGCATTTCCTCTCCCACATTCAAAAAAGAAATGTAGTTAAAACAAAGGCTGCATGTTACAAGGCAGTTTTTAAAAGTTTTACATGGTGCAAGATTTGTCAACTATTTATGAGTGTATTTTCTTTTTCCTCATAATTTTTTCTCTGTAAACACTGCAGCCTAAGAACAGTTTAAAGAAGGAAACTTTTGAGAACCACACCTACTTATTTCATTTATTCTCACAATATAGTGAGAACATGGAAATAACTGTTAATCTACTTGACCAAATTCAATGGCAGAGACGAGAATGTGCTGGATCTCTGGATTATATCCTCTTAGTTTGGAAATAAGTGAATGTTTATAGAGTGGCTCCAGAACATAATAGTTCCTGGTCTACACAGAATAGTCAGTTCCAAGATTACATAGTAATGACAAAATACAGTGCATCTTGGTTTTTTCCCCCAGTATTGGAACAGATCACTGTCTCTTTGGTTGGGCTCAGCTGTATTTTGTTTATTATTTGCATTATTAAATAGAAATTAAGATAGATAGAAAGATAGATAGACAGACAGACAGACAGACACTAATAATATGAGAAGCATGGAGAAACTAAACTGATAGTCACAGATTCATATTTCAGGTCCAAAGTTCACTCTGACTGGGATACATGTTCTGGGAATGGTAAACATATCACTTGTCAATACTGTTGAAATGATCATTTTCCTCTTGTTTTTGAAAGGTTGAATCTGATTAAGTCAAATGAAGCTACAATGGGATTCCACTCTGCTGATATAATCACTACTGGAGTCCATGGAGAGAAAACATTTCTTGGGTTATTCTTACTGGTTATAGAAAGACAGAAGTCAGAGTCCAGAAGCTATCCATCATTATCAAAACAACCCTACATTTGTCGCCTGGGACTCCTGTAGCACAGTCCCACAACTAGGTTGAATTCTCCCAGAATACAGAAATATATTCTCTTATAGTCCTGGAGGCCAGAAGTCTGAAGTCAAGGTGCCAGCAGGACCAGGCTCCTCTTGAAGACTCCAGCAAAGAATCCCTTCTTGCCTTTTCCAGTTTTGGTAGCCCCAGGTACTCCTTGGCTTTTGGCAACATAGCTCCAATCTCTGTCTCTATTTGCATGTGGCCTTCTCCCCAGCATATGTATGTCCTGGTCTCTGCTCTTCTTAAAAGGGTACCATTACTAGATTTAGGGTCTATCATCTCAACATCCTTAACTAATTACTTTTTAAAATACCTTATTTCCAAATAACATCACATTCTGAGATTGGAGTGGACCTGAATATTGGGGGGGGGGTGGTCATTAGTAAACCACAACATAACACGCTCTTACACATGGGCAGAAAAGGTGGGTCCCTACCCTGGTTCTCACTTTTCAGAACACCTCACATATAATTTTTTTTTTTTTTTGCTTTTTGCTGTTTTAGGGCCAAACCTGTGGCATATGGAGTTTCCCAAGCTAGGGGCCGCATCAGAGCTGCAGCTGTCAGCCTAAACCACAGTCACAGGAACTCAGGATCTGAGCTGCGTCTGTGACCTACACCACAGCTCATGGCAATGCCAGATTCTTAACCCACTGAGCTGAGTGAAACCAGGGGTCAAACCGGCATTCTCATGGGTACTAGTCAGGTTCGTTACCACTAAGCCACATTGGGAACTCCAACATATTCGACAGATGACTGGATTAGGAAGATATATACATGATAGAATACTATTCAGCCATAAAAAAGGATAAAATAATGTCATTTGCAGCAATATGGATGGAATTAGAAACCCTCATACTGAGTGAAGCAAGCCAGAAGGAGAAAGACAGATATCATACGAAATCTCTTATAACTGGAGTCTAAAACACTGCACAAATGAACATCTCAACAGAAAAGAAAATCACAAACTTGGGGAACAGACTTGTGGTTGCCAAGGGGGTGGGGGAGGGGTGGTGAGGGGTGGGAGGGAATGGGGATAACTAGTGCTTTAATGATGGAATAGCAAGGAGATCCAACTGTATTACACGGGGAACTATATCTAATTACATGTGACAAATCCATATATGTACACGTAACCGGGTCACCACGCGGTGCAGTTGGAAAATCTGACAGAAATCTGTAAACCAGCTATAATGCAAAAAAAAATAAAAAATAAATTAAAAAAAATAAAAATTAAAAAAAATAAAATAAAATATGGCCACATGTACCCCAGACACAAGCAAAAATATGTTTATTAGAAAATACATGAGCACCTCTGTAACTGGAAGTCGGGCAGTCTGCACCGCCACAACCCAACCTGTAAGCCTAAACATATCCTCTGTGACTAGCACGGACCAGGCCCCAGGGACGTGATTCTCACTTATCCCATATGTCCTTAGAACAAAAGGCATCTATACGTGAATGCCATGAATACCTAAGTTGAAAGCAGAGCTGAGGGCAGGAGGAGTACAAGTGGTGGAAATGCTTAAGAGAGAGAAGACTAACTCATTTGCCAAGTACTTCCCCTCAAATTGCATGAATGAAACATATTGTTGCAAAGGCTTATTTCCTAGTAATGCTGAGTGTCAACTTACTTGTTTCTCTTCCTGCTCTAATTGGTGGATCAAGTTTGTGATCCAAAATGTGTGTGAATTAGTACAGTATTCACCACAGTTTTATTTAGCAGCTGAGGAACATTCTATAATATTGAACGATTAATATTACTCAAATTTGTATACCTATTTACAACTATTATTGATCTACCTATCTACCTATGTGAAAATCTGACATGTATTAAGATATAACACTCTTTACTTTGTCAACGAGGTGAACACTTAAACACGAGAAGTGTGAATAGTTTTACTTTTTTACAATTTAATTAAAAATTTAAATATTAGCTTTACTTTAACCTAGATTCAGATTTCTTTTGTTAATTTTACTTGAAGCCTACATTTTAATTCTATTAGATGATATTGCATATTTTAGAAAAAAACCCGAAAAATGATTCTAATATTTTACATCCTATTTAATTTACATTTCTGAAGATAATTTACTCAAATTGTACACACTTTGAAAAAATTACGTTTTGTTTAATTTGTATTCTGATGAAGATACATTCAAATTATGAGTACTATAAAATTAATTATAATATAACATATAGAAAAAATCTTGATTATACTTAATGTGTGGTTGTGCTGAAATGAAGACAAGAATAAATTTGATACAATAAATATATAATAATTTACAAGTTGTGTATGTCTCTATTTTATTATCCCAAAGTTTGCCAGCTCATCAACAGAACATCCATATCTACACAATAATAATTAAATTTATTTGTCTGACATTTTGGCTACTTTATTAAAACTATAGCTAAAACATTTTAAATTATTATCATTATAAAACTATGTCCATGCAAAAGGACAAAACAGTTGTATTTAATAGTTTGTTAGCTTGATTCACAACTGTTAAATGTTTAAATTACTAGGGAACAATATTTTATTCTGCAACAATCTATTTCATTCATGCTATATGAGAGAATGATTTGGCCAATTAATTAGTGTTTTCTCTTTCTTAAGCTCGATATGTGGGCCTCAATTTATTCTCGGTTCTCTGGCCCTCCAAACATCAGCAGTGGGCAGGACCTGAACTTACTTTCAAAAGACAGGGAGCAAGTGATTGGCAGATGGAGATCTAATTTTCAGTTACTGCTATGGTTTTCATTGAATAGGTCTGAAAAAAAAAAAGAAGTAGCACAGAATAGGGGACTTAAATGACAGAAATTTATTGTCTTATGGTTCTGGAGGCTAGAAGTCCAAGATCAAGATGTTAGCCAGGTTGGGGGCTTGTTACGTCAGACGGCTGTGAGGGAAGAACCTACCCTGGGCCTCTTTCCTCAGCTTGTAGATGGCCATCTTTCCCCTGTATCTATCTGCACATCATCTTCCCCAGACGTGTCTGTGTCCAAATCCCTTGTTCTGATTGGATTAGGGCCACTTATATCATTCAAGACCCACCCTGATGGCTTCACCTTAGTGAATTATCTCTGTAAAGGCCTTATCTCCAAATACAGTCACATTCTGAGGTTCTGGGGGTTAGGACTTCAACATACAAATTGGGGCGGGGGTGTGTGGAGACAATTCTGCCCATAACCCCTATACATAGACATGAAGATATGAAGATGCTGGCCCTTTTGTTTCTTCCTACTGGATTGAATTTTTGTCCATAAATACTTGTGCATTTTCCACAGAACAACTGACATATGTCAAGTGGTTTTTAGCCCCAAAGGACAAAAAGGGTTCTGTAATTATAGACATTTTTTTGGAATTAATTTTGACTCTCATTTCCTTAAAGCCATCCGCAAAATTTTATATGATATTAGCTCAGCTAACAGCTATAGTGCAGCATTCTCTCCCAAATCTATTTTTTGCTGTGTTTGACAGGAGTTCTCAACTTTATTAAGTTTTAGCAATGTTTCACTTTTTTGAGTGCTATGTAAGTACTCTTCAAGGTAATAAACATGAGTCATTCTTTTACGATCGCTAATCTATTTTTATGTATCTGCATAATATGTAGTTGATGAACTTTAATAAAATCTGAAGTGAGGTCCCCTTGAGGCCATTTTCAGGCTGATTTTGCTACAAACCAGTGAGTGGAAATTCAGTTCACTCAGCATCCTATATGTTGTTCTTTAAAATAGATGGGCTAATGAGAAGCATGTCTGTGCTGGCCTGGTATAATGATATGGCCTCCAACACTGGCTGTTAAAACAAACTACACACCAACCAAGACCTAACTGCCAATGATTCGATGGTGTAAACGTAACTTAATTGAATAGACCTCAGCTTGGAAAAGGTTAAATAGGAAACAAGGCAGCAAGAATAAGCATGTCTGCAAATATGCCATCTACCTCTGTTTCTGGAAGAAATCCAGGAGATTACGGATTGAATTACATCAGATAATTCTGTTTGTTTTCTCTTCTGAAGAAATGTTCTATCCCAAGTAATCAATAAATGATGGAACTACTTAAGGGTTGTACCTAGGGCTTAAATACTGACAGTTCTGGAAGCATAGGTATTTGGTCTACAGAATGAAATCCCAAATACTTCTTTATGTAAGGGCATCGTCTAGGGTTTTTCTCTTTTATACTTCTATCAAATAGTATGTATAATTGCTTTTCAAATAATAATTTCTCCATATTGTATTGAATTTTATCATGCACATCTCTAACTCCTCTCGCTACTGAAAATCACTGTAGGCCAGCACCCTTTTTCTACTTTTTTATTTTAAAACCAGTAATCCTAATGTGTTACACAATTTAAGAATGGAATAGGAATGGCATAAAAATGAATTTTAAAATCTAAAATTAGAGAATGAAAAGAGTCTTCAAAGAGTCAACTTGCAGAACTCCCCATTTTCAGGTAACTGGATGTCTATAATTGTGACATAAATGCTTCACAAACCCAGAAACCTACCAGAGAAGGGTTTTAAGTCTTAAAAATTTTTCTAATGCATAAGCCAGTTGCTAATGCTACACTGTCTCTCAATGGTGGCATTCATTTCAGCCACAAGTGTGTCAGTGCATATTTCCCTTACAGGTGGAAAACAAAGTTGGTAGTTGGGTATCAATTCACTATCATTTGACCTCACCACACACAGAAACCTCAACACCCACCCATTCCAAGTCCTCTGAATCATAGTCAGTTTTCAGAAGTGTAATACTGATGGGTACTTGACTCCCCAATGTGCTTTGAAATTAAAATGGGAAGAGTGCTCTTCTTACTTTATTACTATCATTACAATTACTGAATATTACCATTGATCTCAGGCTAATTAAGACATATATTCAGATATTCAGAATCAGGTTAAAATGTGTGTGTGTTTGCGTGTGTATGAATTTTCTACATGCTTGTGATTCTATTAAATATTTTCATGCCTCCTTAAGAGCAAAGACTATTCTCCATCTTATTTCCAAAGTCGCCAAGAAAGGCCAGGGACATAATGGCTAGTGACATATCTATCTGAGAATGAAAATCCTTTAAAAAAAAATGATGCTCTCAATGACATCTCGTCAAAGGTATTTTATTGTCTTACTACGAAGGCTTTACATTCCAGTTTCCTAGTTTTATAAGAGAGCCTTCTTTCTTTACAGGCAAGTGAAATTTCTCTTGCTTTAACATAAAACACTCTTTTCTCACTTACATATTACTGAACAAAGAAAACAAGTTCAACATCACCAGTGATGAGGGGTCACTGCTGATATCATGTGTCCCCTATAACATGATGAGAAGAACACTTCAAGTCTGTGGTATTCATCACAAAAACCCACAACCGCAATCTGACCATGAAAAAATAAATGTGAGGGATGCTTTTCAAAATGCCTGACTAGTATCCTTCAAAATTGTCAAGGTCATAAAAACAAGGCAAGGTGGGGAAACTGTCACAGTCCAGAGGAGACTGAAAAGAGAGTGACAATGAGATGCAATGTCCTGTCCTGAATTAGATCCAGGAACGCAAAAGAGATGTTAATGGAAAAGCTGGTTGAAATCCCAGTAAAGTCTATCAGTTAGTTAACAGTAATAAACCAATGCTAATCTCTTAGTTTTGGCAGGTGTGCCACAGTTCTATACGGTGGTAGCATTAGGAGAATCTGAGCAAAGGGTATGGAAATTCAGTATTATCTCTGCAACTTTTCTGTACACCTAAAATTATTCCAAAATAAGCATTTTATTTAAAAAACAAAACCTTCACATGTGGCATCACTCTCTTTATTAACTAATTTCAAACATAAAGAAAATGCACACAAGAAACTAAAATCTCGCTTCTTCTTCCAGTTCATTTGAAATATCATAATACAGTGTTTAGGGAAGTTGTGAGGTTTAATCATCTCAAAAGCAACATTATAAAGCTCTTTGAATTCCCAAGATGAAAGAAAATAATCTAAGTATGTAAATGAAGTCTTTGGCCATATCATTCCTAGATATGTGAGGTCTAATTAAGAGATGAATATTTGTAAGCTGTTTTTTCTATTCAAATCCACCCTGCCTATAACTGTGATTGCACAGTACCAAAATGACTGGCTGAAAATGTAAAACTCCTATCAAGTTGATTTTTGACATCATGTATCATGCAGTCCTGGCCAAAAAAAAAAAAAAAAATGGCAAGGTTTCTTGCTGATTTTACTTATTTTGTTTTTTGTTCTTTAAAGTAGTGAGATTTAGACTGCATGCAGACACAGAAATGTATTTCACTGTCCATGTGAACATGGACAGGTAGCACTCAACATATTGTGAGATGAGAGCCAGCATATGGTTGGTGATCTATCAGCCACACCCCTGTGCAGAAACAAGCATTCAGCTGGAGGGGTTGAGTTGCCTTCATGAAGGTCCCATGTTTTCTGACTAGTTTTGCCGCCCCTAATACTCAGGGGCATCAGTGAGTGGTATTTAACAGGGGCTCTGCTCTACTCTCTGTGGAAGTTAGACACTCACTCAGACACATGCCTATCAGTTTTGATCCCAGCCTGTAACCTTTCACATCGTCAAGTTGGCATTTTTGGTTTTCACTGATGACCAAGCTTAGAGCAGATTGGCACATCTGGTTAAACACAACCTGTAGCTATACCCTTGCCCAAACCACTACGTTTGATTTTGTCAGTGCAAACTGAGGGTCAGTCTGGTGAACAAAAGTTTTAGTTCTGTTATTGACTAATATGTCCAGCTTTTATTGCGGGTTTCATCAGAAGGTCGAGCCCACACAATCCAAAATTGAACTTAAGAATTCTTCTCTTGGTCTGAAAATATTTATTTGTAAATTAGTTCATGTAACAGGAAAACCATGGGCTTTAGAGTTATATGGATCTTTCTGATAACTCTATTAACTAGCTGTGTGAATCTGGCAAGCCACTTCACTTAACCTCTCTGATTGCAATTTCTTTTTCTATAAAATGATCATTTAAAAACCAACCTTACATAGCTATTGTGAAGATGGAACAGATTTAAATACACAAGAGTACGTAGTATGATGCCTGACTCAATAAATTCCCTTTCAACTTCCAAGTGATGTTAGAACAGTGATTACATTCCAAGTTGCTCACAAAAAAATGGATAGCCACTCTACATAACTGAAATGTGTGTCTCAATAAAAAAAATAAAAAATAAACTAGAAGAAAACACACTGTTGCCGCATTCCTAATTCATGCACTATATGACAATTTTTTAATGAGGAATTAAATCTGTGTCCCTACATGCAATTGAAATATCTTGATTGCACTTGAAAAAAAAAATGTTTGGTAATAAAGTGATTTTTGTTTGTTTATCTAATAAGTGTCTTTTTTCCAGGCGTTTTGCTGGGCACTGGAAAAAGAGAAAAACAAAACCGCAAACAACGACGACAATGATGATGATGTCAACAACAACAACAAAAACAGTGAGCAAATGAAGATGAGGAAACTGTCTTCTTCTTGCTTTTAAATTTTGAGGCTGAGATAAAGCCCCCAAAGATGCAATGAGTGAAAGTGATGGAGACAAAGATTTCCCCAGATCCTGAAAAAGGGGGAAGGTCAGAGTAGGAAATCAGGAACTAAATTACACAGGCAATGCGTTTATATATGAGAATGACCTACAGGATGAAATATTAGCTGAACTGTGATTGGTGAAAACAAGAGTGAAAAGATTTGTTCATCTTCCCGTCGTGGAACGACCCAGGATGGGAAAGAATGAAAGACTGAGGAGGAGATACCATTTCCCCTGGAAAATGGCTGAACATGTTTGGGGGCTGAGTGCAACCAGCTGTTTTCATGTTGAAACATGTATCTATGAAACTGACATCAGCCACTGAGAAGTTAATTCAAAGGCATTTGATCCCAGAGCAATACAGATGACCTGCTTTGGAAAATTTATAAGTAAATGTCACTTGCCTGGGCAACAAGAATGTTAGCCATTGGGCTCCACCAAAAACCAAGAGCTTTAAGAAGGATAGTTTAGACAGAACCTGAAAAAAAAAAAAAGGGATTTCTTTTTTAACAGGACAAATGCTTCAAACCTGTGTGAGTAATCCTGGAATTTTCAATAAGCCCTATTGATATAAGGAATGACTCACTCTTGCCTAATAAGTATAAGAATGAAGTTTTAGAAATGCAGTCACCATTCCCCAACTCGAATGGTTTATTTCACAACTTAAAGTTTAACATTAAACAAATACACCTCAAGTCACAATGCAATGATGATTGATGTTTTTCATCAACATCCAATTATCATTCCATCAAGCCCTGTTGCCTGGGCCAAGGAAAACACAGAGTACACATCTAGAAAGGGTTATTCTCTATGCCTTTTCAAAATAACTCGCAGGATATAACTACACTTACTGCATTTCTGACTTGTTAGATCATGTCACAGGGAAACCTCGACGAGTCAGTTTAGGTGTTATCACCTGTGCTTTCCAAAGAATATTAATTGCTTTTGCTATTTGAAGTTAAAAGGAAAACACCTTTCATTTCTTTGAGTTATTCCATTAGAATAATCTGCATCTGAGCACTCTGTCTTTTGTTAGCTGTGAAGGCAGCCACTTAGGTATCGAATGTGGTAATGTCAGGCTGTGGTGTGAGGTCTTGCAGGAGGTACCAACTGGCAAACTGAAGAGATTTTGGAGAAACAAAAACAAAATAAAAACATCCCTTTGACAGGGCTTCAAAGGAGGCCATCACATTCAGGAACAGCTCTTCAAAAAAAGAAAAAAAGAAAAAAAAAAGAGAAGAGCACAATCACTTCCCGTTTTGTTCTGGGCTCAGCCAGTGGTTCAAAAGAAGAGTGATGGATGCTATCGTAAAAATGCCCTGTGTTCACAGGGAGGCCTTTTGTCCCAACTCACTTTGCAAGCAGCTCCCTCAAAGAAGCTGGAAGCTTTCTCACCACTTCTCAAAGGACTATCCTCTGGGGAAGCAGCAACAGCTGCTTCCCCCTCGGAGTTCCTTGCTGTTGAGGACAAAGAACGCACCTTCCCAGCCTGAAAGCACAGGGAGGGCTAAGTATTGAAATGTAATTAATTGCTCAGATTGGAATTTGGCCGGAATCCCAGGGCAAACAAGCTACACTTACAGAGGAGAGGGGGGAAAAAGGCTTTAATGAACTTAGAATGAAGAGATCTAAAAATTATATCAAAACAGACAACGCAGCATACCGTGCCATGACTTATTTCTCAGGGGATGACTTGGATGGGAGGCAGGAGGAAGTAAGGACCCTGGGTCTCTTGGAATTCTGACTCTTCACAGTGTGAATAAAACTACTCAGATGACTGTGTCCCACTTCTAAGAACTTGCCTCAAAACTGGAATGATAATTAGGGAGCGGATCTGGCTTGACTTTATTATTAATTTAATCTCAACCTCAGTAAAGACGGATAAACTCCTATTAAGGACACGGGTTTCTATGTAAAGGGCCTATTCCAAAAATATGCAGAGCAGCACTCGGGGAGCCTAAACTGAGCCCTGGCCAGGTTCTTTTTACTTTCCTCAGAGTCTCACTGCATGCGCAGTACAGGAAAAGGCAGATGGGGGTGGAAATTCAAATTTAATTGAATTCAGCCAAGGGACACGAAGAGCTGCAGAGCATCACAACAGGCAACACAGATAAAAGATGTTAATGTGCAGCTCTGGGCTTTGAGAGGGAAAAGACACAGCCTTTGACTTGAAACCCAGAGCCTGAGAGGGGAACCAACACCGAGAGCAATGACTACTCAAAAAAATGGATTCAGAAAGCAGAGCTGATGCACCAGACCCAGTATACAAAGTCCAGGAATGGTTTACATGAGGGAAGACAGCGTCTGCCCAGTGAAAGAGTGATCTCCCAGTGGGTGGGCATCACCTATGGTGGAGGATCTGGGGCAGAAGACAGTTGGGCTTCAAAAACCCTGGAGGTCATCATTCAGTCTTTTAACAAACACACTGTTATAGATGCTGTGCTTGATGCTGGGGGTATAAGTGATCAACATGAGAGACAGAGCCCTCTGGGAACTCAGTTCACAGACAGCAAGTCAGGAAAAGATCTGGACTCATGGGCCAGAATCTTGTTCTCTTTGGCAGGAGAACCACAGGCCAGCTTTGAAATCAGAGGTCCCCATTCCAGACAGTGACAAGTCACAAAACAAGTAACCAGGAAACTTTAAAATCAGAGGCTACAGATAAATATTTTTCAAAGTAGGTTTCACAGCTATCAAATATCCTTGCACAAGTGAAGAGCAAAGAGGTGAAGAAGGAGGTCTTTCTTCTGACCAATGAACCCATATGCTTTCATCAGGCCTCCTTGTAAACACACCTATTTTGTCCTGGTTGAAGAATAAACTGTCTCACATAGGGGTTAGGATACAGAAATAATAAGCTCTAGGTTTACCATTCACAAACATTTTTTTTTTTATAAATATTCACTAAGCATCTGCTATGTACCAGGTACTGAGTCAGGTCCTTAGATGCCAAGCTGAAGATATGTCCTGCCTTCAAGGAACTTGTAGTTAGTTGGGGAAGACAGAAAAGTAAGCCAGCTATCATGAGACAATATAATAGACGCCCTACATGCCTTTTTCCCCTCCACCTGCATCCTACCAAGATTCTGGTCCTGAGGACCCAAGAGGGAATTTGGGAGCTAGAAGCCAGAGCTTGGCCCAGGCCAGGAAATTATAGTAGAGATGAAATGAAGCAGAAAGGTTCACTTCAGAGTCAAAAGGCTTCAAGTGATCCAAAGGCAAAATGGGACACTAAGACGAGGCAGTAAATCTGAACCCTGCGATACTGGGTGAATCTGGAATCGAGTAAAGGGCTGAAGGAGATCATTCTGTGGGCTATGACCCAAAGAAAGCTGTTCCAAAAGTGAAGATGTGGCTTTTCGATCTGGTTTGAGAGAGAGAGGGAGGCCAAGCAAGGTTCAAAAAGTCAAAGCAGGGTGATATAAAAGGCAAATGCATAAAGCTCTGAAAGCAGAGAGGGGGAAAATGGAGCCTCGTCTGTGGTGCAGCAGAGATGGTGACAGTGGGTTTGTGGAGGTATTAACAGAAGGAAGGATGGTGATTTGCTTCTCTAGAATGAGCAGAAGCCTAACCAGATGGGGGAAGAAAAGCACATTCCAGGAAGAGGCCACCCCTCAACAAAACATGACTGCTTCCAAGACCTTGCCACAGTTGGCTTAATGGCTGGACTTCTAGGGAGCAGCTGCAGGAGATGAAGTTATCCTGGAAGGCAGAAGTCAGATTAATGTTATTTTCATCTTAACTCCTTAATGGAGTAGATATGGGGAGAAAATGTTCCTGTTTACATTCTTTGGATAGCTGACCTATAAATTACAAACTTATAGATTAAGGGATATTATAGAAACTACCCAATAAAGATTATTTTTATTGACTCCTTTGAAAATTTGTTTCTATTTAGCCCACCATAAGTCAACTAGACTTATTTGTGGCTTGCTAACAGTTCAATTTCTTCTTCCTTTCTGAGGAAAGTACTAAATCTGCTTTGTTCAGTTGAAAACGAACGTGTCTCCTGATGAAATTACAGCCCCTTATATGATCCCAGTACTTAATCACTGTGAAATATAAATTTAACTGTTGAGGGCTTAAGTTGCATAGCTTTTATTTTTCAGGTCTTCAACCTCTCATATATATTTATTTTCTCAGATTTCCTGATTTTAAAATGACATGAGATAGATTCAGTCATTAGCCACAAATTAGACATTTGCCACAAGATACGTCAGACCTTTGTTGGCTAATATTCTGTGGCTGGCCATTTATGGGATTAGTCTTGAAACTCAACAATCCAAAATCACTTGGTTGCTGCGCCATTTTTACACGGTTATTTGGGCACTTGTGGTGGTGCTGATATGCCAAATACTGTTCTTAATTATAAAAATCCTATTCTTGGATCTACCTGTCCCAGATAACATTAGTTTCATCTTTATGCACATTCTTTTCAAACACTACCAAATGCGCAATCACATAAAATTATGGATTAAACCTTTGGAACAAGTAGCTGGGATTAATAGCAGCCAAGGCAGAGATTTGTGTTCTGCAGAGCAGGAAACTGTGAGTACTTTCATCAGATCTATTTATCGTTCAGCTTAGTTTGTAGTCTTTATTCTGGGTGAATTAATAATAATCCTTTAGAATCACAAAGGACCTTTCTTATAAGAATACAAAGCATTCTCTCATACCTTCTCTAATTCATTTTGCAACATCCCCGTAAAGCAGGAAGGGTCAGGTATTCAGACAGGAAACCAAAGCAGACGCTAAATGACTTTCCCCGGGACATATGGTTAGCCACAGACAGAGCCGTAACAAGAATGTGAGTCCCTTGACATCAAGGTCAGTGTGGATGCCATCAGAGTGGTGGTTCTCAAAGGATGATCTGTGAAGGCTCTCAGCTTACCCACAGGCTGGGGGCTATGAAGTCAAAACCGGCTGCCATGTCTAAAACATTTCCACACACTGTTACTATTAATTCTATGCAATGAACTTCCGGGATGTGACAATAGCTGTAAAGTGGCTGCTGGTGTGAGGGCTTCTGCCTTTAAAAAAAAACATAAATAATCCATTCTCTGAGTCCTTCTTCTTGAGCTACTATTCTACTATGCAATTTCACTCCTTTCCTTGTCTGCTCATTCCTTCCCTTTTTTTCCACATTAAGAACAGAACTAAGACACACGAGCTGCAAATCCTGGCCCATCTTCAAACTAATAATTTAAATATTTGTTTAACACATATATAGTGTGGTGTGGAAGGTACTGATTTCCTCCTAGTAAAAACATTCTAGAAAAACAAATTCACTTAATAATTCACATTGAATGACTGACATGGGTTTCATTCTTGTTCTCCGGTTATATTTTTGCAATAATTTTCCAAATCAAATGGCTCCTTAGGATGCATATTAAAGGATTTGAAACGTAAGCAATAAAATAAATCATCTGCTCCCAGTATATAGCACCACGCCGATGCATTATTCAGTTTCAGAATTTAGCTGACTATAACTACTGAATTCAAAGACCGATTAACTTTCATACGTGTGTTATAAAAATACTAAACACACCCACACATAAACCACATATTGATCAGCATGTATGAGGGAAAGTTCTAATTTTTCACTGGAGGGCACAGTCCACTTAGGTGAGAAGATAGTGGGACCAGTTTTCATTGTGTTCATTCTATAAAGAGCCCTGAGTAGATCCTTGAAATTCCCAGCACCATATTTCTGATTGTTTCCCCAGATCTGTGCATCTGCAGCCCTAATCTTTCTCAGAACTCTATGCTCACTTTCTAATTGCCTGATTGCAAAAATCCCTGTGGAGACCACTTCACTCCACAGGTCCAAATCAACTCCACATTTCTCCTCCAAAACCCTGCAATTTATGTCTTGAGACTTAAAAATTATGTCTTTGGTGGAAACCTCCTTCTGCATTTCAATAGCCACGAACTTTCATTTGCCAGCCCATTCATTCAACAGCTCATTGAAGAGTCCCTAAGCACCATTCTGGGCACTAGGGAACCTGAGTCTATTGGAAATTGCCTAATGCACAATGACAGTTATAATCTCAAAATCATCACTACTGCAGCACTACACCCTAGCTCTGTTATCTCTTCCCTGACCAACTGCAATAATCCTTTAAAGGTCCCTTTTCTTCTCCCTCCATCTGTCTATTCTACTCTCCCCCTTTAATCTATCTTGTCATCCTATAGACAGATTAATTTTCTTAAAATCCTTTTCTCAGAAACAGTCTGAATTTTCACAGCTGATGAAAGAGCCCACATTAGGGCCCTCGGCAATCCGAGCAGGGTGTTGTAGAGAACAGAGTCCACACCTGTGCTTAGGGACGAGGGTTTAAGACTGAGCCCCACCGCTGGCTGATGCAAGAGTAACAGAGCTGTTCACCCCCGCTGTGCCTCAGTCACCTCACTTGTAGAGAAGAAGATCGGATTAAAAATATATTCATGTCTAAAACCCTTTCCACCCATGAAACATATGCTTCAGTCAATGAAAATATGCTCCTCTAACATACAACCCACTTTTCTCGTGCAGGTCCTGTTCCTCTGCCCCAGTGTCCTGACTCTAAATTACCTGTGCTCACTCTTCTTTTTCTCTCCCATTAAAAACCATGCACATCCTTTATGGTTTTGTTCAAATGTCACCTTTCAATCCGTTGCCTAGAAGTGAGTCCTCACTGAGCTCTCCTGGGACGCCGTACATACCACTTTCTTACATCAAGCACCCTGTTCTTAGAGTGACTTTAAAATTCACACACTACAAGGCAGATGGAAATAAATATAATTTAATCAAAAGCCTCTATGTCTCTGAATAGCAGTGAAAAAAATACCTAATCTGGGTCACAGAGTCAATTTTTGTTTAAAGCTTATTCTCTTGCAGTGTAACCAGGTCGTTTTGGAGCACATGCTGTCTCTGTTATCTTACACCTTGACATATTTTCTTTTCTCAATGGATAGCTTCTGAGAAATCAGAGATTCTTAGAAAACATCATGGCATCAGGGATGGCAGATCCCTCCACCTGTACAGTCCTTGGCTCCTCCCAGGTCTCATCTCATTTGACCACTGGATGAAGTCCTCTTACCCTCCTGCATCTCCAGGTCTCTCCCAGCTTGGATGCACCTGCTTCTGAGGCCTACAGTGCCCAATAGGGCTCCAGACCTGACACTGCCCACGTGACCCTGTCCTGCCCTAAGAGTAGACCTCCTTGGTTCCCCTTCCTTGACCTGGGCTTTCTGCATCTCCCCATGATGCAGGGGACCAGAGGTGGGAGGGGATCCATCTCAAGCCCTCTATATACAGAAAACACACACACACACACACACAGACCATCACTTATGCCCTGCTGGAGTTGCTCCATGTTACTGTGGAATAAGAACTGCAGAGTGGCAAAAGCTCATAGACATTAAAATTATGCTGATTACTCCACTCATTCTGCTTTATGTTTAACTTATTTGAGATTATACTTTATCGTCCCTATTAGAAGAAACTTGTGTTCAATTTGCGGTTGACTCTTCTCTTTACCCAACTGCATAAACTAACCTTAGAAATTTACAAATCTTCTGCCCTATTTTCTATCAATTAATTAGGGGTTGACTTCTCTCTCTCTCTCTTTTTCTTACAGAAGGGAAAAGGAAAGCAGGTATACAGAATAGGCAGGATTTAAAAAATGAAGTTAAATGATTTCTTTGCTTTATAGCTAGGAAGTATGAATATTTATCACAGGAGACAAATTTGAAAATTAGGAGAAATCTCACTACATTGAATAAATTACAGTGTTTATATGATATGAACGATTTAAAAGCCAATCTAATCTTTCATCATACTTACAAAGTATCATATTCAGGCCTGAGAAAGTTTACCAGTTATTATGTGAATGTTAGTTACAGCAAAATATGCTACATGGCTATATACAAAAAGGCTCTTCCTGTCTCCTGCAATAAGCACTATGGTAATGACAGTCCATGCAGGGCACACCAGCTTAGGGGGAGAAACTAGAAACCAAGCCTCTTTTATTCTCCAAGGTCAGCCTCCATGTTATCTCCTTATGGCTACACTTTTAGGCACCTTGTCCTCATCCTAGACAAGAACAAAGAATTCTCCCCCTAGAGGATGTTTGCATTTCTAATCAGGAAAAAAAAATGTTTTTCCTAGAGATTGTAACCAAGCAGGACACTATGGGGCCTTCCTGGGAGACACCCTCCCCATATGCTCTGCCTGCCTCTTGTCTGCAGAAAAAAATTTAGCTTCCTAGGCCTTCCCTGAGTTAAAAAGAAGAAATTTAATCAGAGAAGTGAGAAAATGCAGAAACAATGGAAAAGAGTCAAGCAAGACAAAATAACAATAGCTTAGCCATTAAACAAGGTCAAGAAACTTTAGTTCCTCTTCCAGGGTTATAGATAATATTCTGAGTCACACCCTTGAGCTGTTTTGCATACACTGAAGTCCCCAATCCCTAACAGGTGGAAGACATTAACTGCATGTTGACCACAAGCAAGCAGACCCCAGACCGGGGTGCGGGGGTGGTGGAGAAGGTTGATGGGTCTACTGCCTCACCACCAACCAATCAGAAAAATGTCTAGGAGCTAATTTCACATCGACAAACCCTCTCCCGCTTGTCCTTAAAAATCTTTCTCTGAAAGTCAACAAGGAGTTTGGGCCTTTGGGGCATTAACTGCCTGGACACCTTGCTTGTTGCCCTGCAATAAACTCTACACTCTCCTTCATCACAACCTGATGTCAGTAGATTGGCTTTACTGCTCGCAGCTAAGCAGAGCCAAGTTTGGTTTGGAAACACGATTACTACCTATGTATCACTGGCTAAGCATACTCTACAAGTCCTTTCCTTCTCCCCACACATGGAAGAGAGTCAGGGACAGTGGGTGCTTTAATTTTCTTGCCTCTATAGTCAAGACACACAAGGAGAAGAGAAGGCTGTGAAGCAAGAGGCTGAGTGGTTTTTGCAGTGGTCAGAACATATCTGAAATCAGGCACTGAATTCTGAGTAGCACTTTTACCAGGAAACAGATGACAGAACAGCTCTCGCTGAAGAGAGAAATTTAGCCTGAAGAAGAAGAAACTGTATAAAACAACAAGACCTGTCTTGAAATAGTTGAAGGGCTGTTATGAGAGGAAGGAGATTTGTTTGGTGTTGTTCAAAAGAGCAGATCCAGAATCAATGGGTAGGTCTTACTGGGGAATACTTCCTACTTTACCTTTAGTGCTCATTTGTTTTCATGAAAATTAACCTAGTCAAATTAGATTAAGGTAAAAGTACAGTTGACCCTGAACAATACGGATTTGAACTATGTAGGTCCACTAGAATGTGGGTTTTTGTGGTTGACCTATAGCTGAGTTACTATATTATATTAGTTTCAAGGGTACAGCAAAGTGAGTCAATATTTTTACAGATTTGCAGAGTTTTTTTTTTTTTTCAGTATTAAATACTACAGTGCTATGCGATCTGAGGTTGGTTGAATCCAAAGATGCAGAACCATAGATAAGGAGAAACAGTATGTACGAAAGGTGATTATAAATTACAGGCAGGTTATGTGATTTTCATCTGCTCAGAGGGTTTTCATGCCCTTGATTCCTACAGTGTTCTAAGGTCAACTTAGTTAATGATGATAACGTAGAGGAGTATCATAGAGCATAGGGTACAACAGGTCTCAGAACCTCAAAGCCTTCAGGCAGCATCTCTTTCTCCCTTTGCCTCTTCTCTTCTCAGTCTTCCTCTCTGTTGGCCTGTGTCTCGGTCCCTGTTTCTCTCTGCCTCTTGTTCACACGTGCATACACGCTCTCACATCTGCTCCATTTTGCCCAGTTACAGTACTGAGCTCTCTCCGCACTACACACCAGTTTGCTGCTAAACTCAATTTTTGCACATGGCCCACCTCAGGTTTTCCAAAAGGATGAAAACCTGGAGCTTAAAAGTTGGCTTCTAGTCTCAACTTCAGATTTCTAAGAGGAAAAGATCTCATTGAACTAGCCAAAGTCATAGTCATCTGGTTCTATCAGATGTAATCAAGGAAAAGAAGGCTACATGGGACACAGGGCTAGTTTTCCTTACTTAAACTGTGACAAGGAAAATTCTCTGAGAAGACTTGTAGATAGAAAAGAAATCACGGATATATCGAGTAAACATTCCAGTGTCTGCCCTCTGCCATTCATCTTACTCTCTACTGTCAAATCCATCTTTCTGAAAGACAGTTTCGTTTATATCACGTATCCACCTATTCACAAACTTTCAATGACTAGACTGTCTGTAAAATACTGCCTGACACTCAGGGTCCTTCACAGTGGAGTCTCAATGCACTGTTCTAATCTCATTTTTTTTTTACTACTCTACTCACTTGCTCTAATCAAATACATAGCGCTCTTCTACGCTTTCCCCTGTACTTTGAGTGACCATATATCTGGCTTGTTCAGGACAGTCCCACTTAGGTCAAGGTCTATTGCTAAGATACGATTGTTAAAAGTGCCCCTTTTAACTCTCCAATGTCCTGATTTAGATGACAAAGGAATAGGTCCTCTACCTAGAGGCCCACCCTCTCATCAACTTAAGTCAGAGCTTCAGTGTGACTCAATACCCAGGAAAAATGCCAGCTTATTTTCACATAAAGCCTTCTCCAACCTAATAAGGTCAAAATAACACCTCCTTCCTCTAAACTCCTACTGTGTTTTATTTGCTTCACCTCTTTATTATCCTTGACACTTCCTATATTTTATTATAATTGAAACTTGTGATTGTCCTTGTGTTCACTTGGAGGACCCAGACAAATAATTATATGATATCTTGCTTTGGTTACAATATAAAACCAAGAAACGTGTTCAGCTGACCTAGGTGGTTTATCATAATGCAGAGATGCACCTGGAAAGCACTAAGATAACAAAACTGTATGCATGAGTGAAATCAACTAAGAGACAAATTTTAACGTTAACTCATTGGCTGCTCTAGGAAATTGAACCAAAATCCTCCCCCCTGCCTTTTTTTCTTTTTATGTCCATATCTGCAGCATATGGAAGCCCCCGGGGTAGGGATCGAATTGGAGCTGCAGCTTCAGGCCCGCACCACAGCCACAGCAATGCAGGATCCAAGGCTCATCTGTGACCTACGCCCGCAGCTTGCAGCAATGCCAGATCCTTAACCCACTGAGCAAGGCCAGGGATTGAGCCTGCATCCTCATGGACACTACAGTGGGTTCTTAACCTGATGAGCCACAATGGAAATTCCCCAAATCCCTTTTTTTTTTTTTTTCTGTACTACCCTCACCATCAAGTTCCCATTACCTAGAGAGAATGGCTGACATATCAGCTAACAAGAGAGGTAGCTGGGCTGGGAATGGTGGCAATTCCAGGTACAGTTCTTGTACTAAACAACCTCAGACTCTCCTGCCTTTATTTGCAACCCTGTTCCTGGTGCCTGATGGTAAAGTCATATAGAGTTGGGCTCTCAGGACAGACAGGACTGCGTCAGACCTTAGCTTTGTCACCTCTATTCTAACTCTATTTTCAGTCACTCATTCTCTGGTATCCTTGGTGTCCCCACCCATAAAATATAATTTGACACTGCAGACCCTACAGAGTGGTTTTGATGACTAAAAGAGGTAATGTGTGTAATCTGCCTTGCACAGTATGATTCTATAATTACATTTATCACCATATGGTTCAAAATCTATAAAACATGTATCCTTGGACACCCATGGAATTATTGCCAGGGTATCAAAAAGCTACCCAGCACTGGTGACAGTTGGAGTAAATAATAAGTCTCACATGCATAAATGCCATTATTTTCTGAAACACTGGAATTAATAAAATAGGAAGTAATCTAAAAATATTTTGAATGCAGTTTATTTTTATTTCATGTTCTTTATCAAACTAACAGTGTTAACTGTCTCAGATGACTGGCCATGAAATTTTCAGATGCCAAAGTGACTCCATATTTGAAAAGGGTAGTAGTTACTACATTCACCAGAAGGGCTTTCCAGTTCCTGATGGACCTTTTCAAAGAAGAACTTTCCATTTTGCCAGGTCTCTATGACCAGCTATTCTCCATGATATACTTGCCTGATTCCAGTGGCTTCTGCAGGGTGGTGGCACTGAGGCTGGGCCAGCACCTGTATGCGGCCAAGCATTCTGGAATCTGACAGTGGCTGTGAAGGTGGGAATTACTTGCCCATGAGTTGTGAGATAGGAACTGAAAATGTAGTCACAGAGAGCCTCTAGGAAGTGCTGATCAAACTCCCAGATGTTTATGCAAATATGTTATCAATTAAAAGTTGCTGGGCAGGAAGAGAAAGTTCAGGTACCAACTTAGTGAATGCAGTTTAGGGGACCCAGGAGAAACAACGTTCAAAGCAGAGGCCCTGATGAGCAGGCATCTGCCTCAACTCTTTAGTGGAGGTCAGAGCATCTAAAATCTAAATGGGCGAGTGAACACAGATCCGCTATGATGGTGTCATTTTTTCATGTAAACATGTTATGTCCCCAACTTTAGTCAGTACGTTATGCACAATAGTAAAGTCTGACTCAAATTTATATCCTGTATAATATTTGGAAGTGTGTCTCACACGTATTAGGTGCCCAAGATATAACTCCTAATTATCAGCGCCGTTCAGCCTAGGAACAGCCTGCCTACTCTGATGGTAAACATTACATCCCCAGAGGTATTTAAGCAATGTCTCATTAACAACGGTATGCTGAAAATTAGAAAGGTTTAGCAAAACATCTGTGAGTGAGGCCATAGAAGAACTGGACTTGAAAAAATCCAAAAGTGCTTCTAAATCCAAGCATCAGTGATTCCACATCTGTCTATAGAGATTACCATTTTATTTATTTCTACGGAAATAAAATTTTTGACCTCATGATTTAATGAATAGCATTTTTGAAAATAAAATTCAAGTAATATTCTGTTCAATGGAAAGCATTGTTTTTAATTTTCTTACAGATTTAAAAAAGTGTATAATTACAAACATTCATTAGGATATAATTAAATAGTCCTCTTTCCACACTCACTAATATGTGCCAGGGTGCCATCATTCACAAGTAATTATGAAAATAAAATATATTCCTTCAAAACCATTGATTTTATTCCTCAGTACAAATGCATTGGCAAATATATGAAAATTATTGTAGATGGAGAGAAGCTCTACTTTTGGGGAAAGGCATTAAAATAGGGCATGGAGAAAAGAAAGAAAATCACATAATAGTTGGAAATATTACATAATAATACTCCATATGTGAAAAATGCCTGTTCTCAATCCCACAGAAATAACAGAAGAACACAATAAGATCTGTTCACCATCATTGGAGGTCTAAGTGTTTGAAGATGTTTTATGTACTCTGTCTTTTTATTGTACCTCTGATTTTGGTTAGTTTATGGCTCTGCTTCAAGTTTCCTTTATGGAGATTAATGCAATTTATACAGTATATTTTATTTTATGATATACTTAACAATAAGTGGGTAGTAATTAAGGCTGTGTGAGATCGAGGAAAAATGCCCAGAAACTAAATACCTTTTTAAAAATGTGTTCTTTGAGTTTAATAGCATCTGAACTATTTAAATAGCTTAAATTAAATTAAAGTTAATAGAGTTTAATTAAAGTTATAGTCAAAAGAGAAATACTCTCATAAAAAAGAAAGTTGTTCTAGGGTCACGGATTTTTTTCCTTGATTCTCAGTGAAGAAACAGCTTTTGGTGATTAGGAGTCTTCAGGATTAACATACAAAGGCTCATGGATTAACTACGTTGTTTAAGAACTAGAGTATTCAATTTCCACAGGTAAAATTTCTTATAGAAAACCCCAATGTGGGTGTGCAGAAATTGTTAACACATCAGGCCAACCAAAATCCTACTGCATTCCACATTCAAACATGGCAGCAAAAATGACTGGCATAAAACGTAAATGGAGAATAGGTACTCCAGCCAGTCGTGTACAGAGGGAACTTCAGAGATGCTTTTTCCTAAATCAGACAGGTGAGGACTTGTTTAGGGTTTTTTGTTTGTTTCTCATTCAAATTGTGCAACGATGGACTTAGTTTTTGCATTGGACGGTGGCCTGTTTCCCAAAGGCATGATCAGGAGAAGAGTTGATGAGATGGTAGGAGGTTAGGAGAGCTTCCCGAACCAGTTCAATCTGGCTGATGGCACCATCCTGGCTTCTAACAGGGCCAATCTTAATACCATCACATACACCACTAGACTCTTTGTGTTTACTTGTATAGGTTTGTTTTTTCCAGATAAATGGATTGGTATATGGCTAATGGGCCAAACATCCATTTCCATGAGAAATCAAATTCTAATGCTCTTAAAATAATAAATTCTAAATATCTAAAACAACAACATGGATTTAATTTTTTTAAATGCAATTTAGTTCATCTTTATCCTTACAGATTTTTTTTTGAACGAAAATAAACCCCCAAGTAGTCAGTCACACACACGCACACAGAAAAATTTTGGGAGGAAGAAGAGAAAGCTTGAAAAATAGGAGAATAAGGACTATTCAACTACACACTGAACTCCCTTTTTTTTTTTTTTCTCCTACTTGGCTTGGATGAAATGAAGCTGGGGTGATATTAATTCACATTGTCATTTCCATGGAAAGAATAAAGGAATGACATAAAATCTAATCTGTTATGCATGGAGGTCAAACTCTTTGACTCTACTTTTGATTTTGGTTTGTTTATAAATGTATCTCAATTTTTCTTTTGCAATCATTAGTACAGCAAATGTTGCATAGAACTTGACACAATGCAGTTGCTGAATAATGAATGCAATAATAATTAATTAGTAAAAGAAGATAAGTTTCAGATGTCTTCACTCATTTGCTTAACTAAGATCTCAATCAAAACCGAAGGACTCTTTGGGGTTATCTTGTGAGTATTCTCTCATTTCTCAAAAGAAAAGGTACTGACTTATTTTTAAGCAACTGAAACACTATTTTAAAAACAGATCTTACAAGAATCCCTTCAACTACTTTTAAAAGAAAAAACACGGTTTCAAACGTGATTTTCTGATAACTTGGGTTCTTGATATTATTCTTTGGTTTGCTTACCTTTTCTAAAAAATGAATGGTGAATAAACACTCTGAGTGTTGTGTTGGAGTATACAAAACATGAAGAAATACAATTCTGGTTATATTTCTGACTATTTATGTGAATTGTGACGAGTCACTTAGCCTGTTTGGACCTTTGTTTCCTCATCTGTGAAAGTTTCACTCAAGAACTGTTGTAAGGACAAATAAGACCCGAGTGCATTACAAGATACAATGAAAATGTAAGACATTTCTGCAGTATTTATGTAAATCACATTTCTCAAGTTAGACCAGTTAGAGATAAAAACATAACTAGAAGGGTAGAAAAAGGAAAGAGTACTGGACTTGGTATCAAGTCTCAAGAGTTTTACCTTTGTAGAGCCCTTAACCATTCTGAACCTCAATTTCCTCATCTACAAAACAGAGATAACAGTACCTCCCAGTGTTGTTGAGATCTAATATACAGAGAAAACTGAGAGAGAGGAACTAGTTTTTTTTTCTGTGAGAAAACTAAAGAGTTAAGCCTCTTTCATTCCATGATGATGAAGGGAAGGGTTTCAGGACCAAGGAGGATTCCAACTCCCGCCATGAAGAATCCAGAGCCTCCACCGAAGGCATGTAACAGCTGCCTAGTTCGGCTTTTAAACTCTAGGGGTTTTCCCACTCACTTTGAAAGCCTCCATCTTGTTTTTCCAACACCACATCCAATCTCTTCATGGAAGACCCATGACCAAGAGACCAGAATCACTTGGCCAGAAGGGATCTTGAGGTTTTTTATAGTGATTAAATATTTGCTTTTTGGTGCCAGCCTTCCTGGTTTCCAGTTCCAGTTCTGCAAATTACTGGGTGTGAATTCTTGAGCAAGTTACTTGGCTTCTCTGAATCTCGATTTTCACATTATAAAAGAGGAATTATAGTATCTGTACCAGTGGATTTTGTGGGGATTAAGTCAGAGGATCAAATGCCTATAACATGGTAAATTTTAAATAAACATTGGCTATTATTTGGGTTAATTCCTTCACTTGATGGATACAGAGAAAATAATAACAATAAATATAAGTAGTGCCTGGTAGAGCTCCTTGCCTTTTGAATGTATTTTCCCATGTGTTTCTTTATCTAATCCTTTTGGTGCCCCACGGAATGGGTTATTATTAGTACCATTTTGTAGAGCAGGAAACTGAAGTACAGGCAGATGATGTAACCCACTCAAGGTCTGTTCCAGAACTCTGAAGTTAGGTCTCTTGACTCCCAGACAATACATTTTCAGCTGGATCAGGTTAACTCTAGGCAGAAGTATAAATAATAGCTAACATTCACTCTGGGTTTGGCATTTGCTGGGTATTTACATGTGTTATCTTATTTAAGCCTCACAACAACTTTAAAGATAGTGTTAGAGTCCCCATTTCAAAAAAGTTAAAGTAACATGCATAGGGTAATTGGGTTATTAAGTAGTGGAGCCAAGTTTGAAACCAGCCAGTTTCCTGTTTTATTATCCAATTAAACGAGCTACAGCTAGAAAGGTATACTGGATGGAGCACAGTGTTTAGAAAAGAACGTATCTTTATCCAGCATTGTAAGAAGTGAGGGAGGACAGGGATTAATAGTAATATGCTAAGACCTTCATATAGCAGCTATTATGCAAGACATTTTACCTATGTTATCTTCAAGCTATATGTCATTATCCCCATGGAGACTGAGGTTCAGAGAAATTATCCTCTACTTAAAATTACAAGGCTAATGGCAGAGCTAAGATTTAAACCCAGGTATGAGAGTGAAACTCGACCTTTCTCAGATGATGGCATTGTAGGCTTTGAAAACACAGAATCTACACATCATCGCCACTGGTTCTCACCCTTGCCTATGAGCAAACCGAGGCAGTAGGAGCTCATGTTTTTCCTCACTTGTAGAACTTGAGATAGAAGTCAAGCTGCCCACATCCCCACCCAGGGCTCTTTCGACCTCACCATGTGGTATCAACGTGACCTCTGTCCTGAGTAGTTCATACTCTAGGTAGAGAAACACAATCAAAAGGCAACACAAGTTAACACCAGGAGGCTGCATCAGGTGCAGAAGGGGGCATGTTTTTCTAGGAGTCACAGAGACACTGAATTGGTAAGGACAGAAGAGGCAAGAGTGCAGAAACTCTGCACTTTAAGACACACACAAATCACCTGGAGGAACCCCCTTAAAACGCAGATTCCCAGGCCAGGAACAGAAAGTCTGAAAACAAGTTTATACTGCCTAACAGCTCTGATTCTGAAGCCTATGCTCTCATTCCCTGCTCTGAGAAATAGGAAACTTGTGAGTATGTCGGAAAGAGCAGTAAAAAGATAAGACTGGGTGTAGAAGATAAGAAGAGATTGAAGAGCGTTTTGGAAACCAGCAGAACAATTCACATTTGATAGAAAAAGATGGGAGCTTTGGAAAAAGGGTATCAAGAAGAGGGGGGGCTCTGTGAAGAATGGCTTGAACCAATGAGAACTTGGGGTGAGGTATAAAAGGCAGAGAGATGAATGAGATGAAGGGGTATTATTTTAGAAGCCTTTCAAATGGGAAATCCGTATAACAATTGGTCGGCTGGAAGGCATAAAAGAAATGGACTGCACAAGCACCCGGGCAGTGGAGAAGTAGCTGGGTCTGGCTATGGATGTGCACACCTACGCTCGGCTAAAAGCTAATAAATACCACTTTTGTTGTTCACTGCAACAAACTTAAAACTTCTTCATGAAACACAGAGTCATAAAAGACATAAAGTGCTCCTTTCGGCAACTCCTATGTGAAAAAAGGAGGCCAAACCTCACATTCCTCAGAGTGTCCTGAAAAGAACCCTTTCAAAAGGACACAAATTAGAAAATGTTTTGCTGATACTTGATCTCACCCCAATCGGGAGGCCCTCAGTTTGGCTCAGAAAAGGTTGATTATTTAACTCTTCTTCAGTAGTTTTCCTCATACCTCTTCATTTTTGCCCACAGACAGAACAGTGAGAAACTAATACTGGATATTCAGAAAACTATCTTTAGAAAATCTTAAAATGCTTGACCAGCACCTTTTTAAAAGTTCTTTTGCAGTTGGAGGAAAGATGAGGCACTAAAATTGGATAGCAAAGAGTTCTAGTCTGGAATGGGTAATCTTGCCACCAAAAGAGGAAGAAAATCAATAAGATAAGAGTACAGCTCAGGAGTTCCCTTCGTGGCTCAGTGGTTAACGAATCCGACTAAGAACCATGAGGTTGTGGGTTCGATCCCTGGCCTTGCTCAGTGGGTTAAGGATCCGGCGTTGCCGTGAGCTGTGGTGTAGGTTGCAGACGCAGCTCGGATCCTGCGTTGCTGTAGCTGTGGCGAAGGCTGGCAGCTCCTGTTAGACCCCTAGCCTGGGAACCTCCATATGCCACAGGTGCGGCTCTAGATAAAGGCAAAAAGACAAAAAAAAAAAAAAAGAGTACAGCTCAAATAATTTCAGTTAAACCAGATAAATCACAAATAACTATGAGAACTTTTCCAATCTTGTTTTTTTTCCTATCACTAAGGGATCCAAGTCTTTGAGGTTCTTTCCATTAACACTTGAAAACAGTAGTAGGACATCACAGTCTCTGTCATGTTTAAGATACAATCTAAAATGAAAACTTCAGATTCAAAGGCCAACCAAGTAATAGTATGTGTATGTTTTCTTAACAAATCACACATTATCACTGAACACTGCAGAGACACTGAAGGGGTTGGGTTAAAAAAGAGGGGGGGAGCATTATAATTACACTACAGTCTACTTCACTAAATAAACATTAGCAAAAGTCGATCGGGCAGCTTTGTTACTCTAAGAACTTTGCACTTTTAAAATTTTGCTTTAGATGTAATTGTTTATATAATCTAAGTTTTTCATTTTGAAGATTTCAGGTCCTAAAATTTGAAAAAGAAAAAAAATCATCTGTTCTTATTTGGACAGTTTATTCCAGTAAAACAATAAGGTCTTCCTGGTTGTTTCCCACCCCCCCTACAAAACATACTGAGAGTCCACCTACTCATCAACGCCTTGTGTTATAAGATGTTATTAGATGAATGGTCAATTTGGGCTCACATTAATAGAATTTGGAGCATTTCTATGATAAAACTAATTTGATCCTTCAAAATCATTAAATATTTTATTTAAATCATGGTTATTCTCATTTATTCTCTCTCTCTCTTTTTTTTTTGGCTACCCCACGGCATATGGAGTTCTCAAGCCAGAGATCAGATCCAAGCAGCAGCTGCACCCTATGCTTCAGCTGTAGCAATGCTGGATTTTTTAACCCACTGTGCTGGGCTGGGAATCGAACCGGCCGTCCTGGTGCTGCAGAGATACTGCTGAGCCCATTGCATCACAGTGGGAACTCCTATTCATTTATTTTTTTATAAAATTGACCACCTATTACAAAAACAGGTACTGCTAGGTGTCAGGAAAAGGATAGTTGAAATATGTGTGAAGATGGGCTTATAAAAAGGAAAAGCTCACACTCTAGTGAGAAAGTTAATTATGCAAATACCTAGAACTGAATGTGAGAAACACAGTAATGTATAAATACCACTGCTGTGGGTACACAGAAATACGAAGCGGAAGGTTTCATTTGAACCCAGTCTAAAAGAATAAATAACCACCAGCCAGGTAAAAGGGAAGGGTGTTCAGAGCAAGGCATTCTTGGCAGGTAACAAGCTATGGAAAATGCTAAGAGATATAGAAAGAGATGATGAACTGGGGGAAGCATGAATATGTCTATGTGGTAAAACAATGTGAAACTTAGGATGTCAGGGTCTTAGACAAGATCTCGGGAAGATGAGGATAGGAAAATACAATCTGGCTAGATTGTGAAGGAGGTTATATGACATAATCCTATAATATAGTGGGAGCTATTGGCAGTTTTTACAGAAGGGAAGCTCCATGTAACATTCGGATCCTAGAGAATTTCCATATTAGTCAGAAGGATGGATTGGGATGTGGAGATAACTCAGTTTAGACAGAAAGCTGGTACAGATGTGGACAAGGGTATGGGATGGACAAAAGGAGGTATACTGAACACCACTGAGAAAGGGGAAAGAAAGCTAGCATGAGGATAAAGATATGGTTTCCCACGTGGGTTGCTGGTGGACAGATTTTTATGCACCGGATAAAACCCGCCATATTATATTATCTCAAGTAATACCTGAAGTGTTAACTAAGAGTTAAGTTTCCAGAGAATATATTCCACTCCTAGCATCCCTCTTGCTTATCCAGGACCCCAGGAAGTGAATGTCATGTCCACTTAACATCTGCTTCCTAGAAGAAGACATGTGTGCCATAGCCATCGATGCTGTTTAGTGGAAAACAAGGTGGGTAACAAAATGCAGCTGCCGATTCACAGACTCCTAGACTGCATATACTACATTGCCATCTTGGTCCAGGTGAGTGATTATCCCCAAGAGGAATTCAGATCAGCTCTACTGTTAAGGAAGGCCATGGAAGTCAGGGTTTGGGGAGGCATAGAACTTCCGGCCATGGAAGATGTGATAGAACACTGGAAGTCAAGTGCTACAAGATGTTTAATCCCTGAGAAGTTAAAAGGTTACCCAAGGGATCCTTTTCTATGCCAACCACTTCCTATCGGTCATTACTCAGCAAGATGCCATACTTGGTGGGCATATAAAACCAAGCACAGGAGTTCCCGTCGTGGCTCAGTGGTTAATGAATCCGACTAGGAACCATGAGGTTGCGGGTTCGATCCCTGGCCTCGCTCAGTGGGTTAAGGATCCGGCGTTGCCATGAGCTGTGGTGTAGGTCAAAGACACGGCTCGGATCCCGCATTGCTGTGGCTGTGGTGAAGGCTGGCAGCTACAGCTCCTGTTAGACCCCTAGCCTGGGAACCTCCACATGCCACGGGTGCGGCTCTAGATAAAGGCAAAAAGACAAAAAAAAAAAAAAAACAACAAAACCAAGCACATAAATGACTACTATCACAGAGTTAGGAAAAGAGTTGAAGAGAGGTTCAGTGTATCATAGTGCTCTGAGGAGGATAAAGAACACCCAATTAATGAATCAGAAGTTAATTTATAGAAAAACATGAAGCTTTGAATGATAGCTTAAAATTCAATGAATGGGGTGGGCGACATCCCAGTCAGAGAGAATAACATATCCAAAATTCCAGAGAAGGAAAATGTTTGGTGTTTTAAGGAAGAGCAAGTATCAAGGAGGATTGGAAAAGAGACATAGGAGAGAAGATCTTTGCAAGGCTGGAACTGGAGAAAAGTACATGATCGGAACAAACTAGAAACAGAAGCCACATAACTGGTAAGCTATGTTTCCGAGTTCCCTGTGCCCAAGCTTCTCAATCTATATGACAGAAAAAAATGCCGTCCTCTCTCTCTTTCACCATAAGCAATTACGGATTTTCACTCGAATAGAAATCTAAATATGTTACTATGAACCTGAACAGTAACAGCTAATGTTTATGGTGCTAGACATTGTGATAACAGATTACCTAACTTAAATAACACAACAACTCTATGAGGCAAGCAGTACTATTCTTATTCTTATTTTATAGATGAGCAAACTTAGGCTTAGTGAAGTCAGTTTCCCAAGGTCACAAAGATAATAAGCAGGGAAATCGGAATTCAAACACTAAATGCAAAACTCAAGAAAAGGATTTGTTCATGTACTCTAGATAGATGATTTCTATAAGGGCTTCCAAATAAGTTATTCAAATAACCAGTTTTAGCATTTTTGTAAAAAGAAAAGTGAAAGAACTGAAAACAAACATCTTATTCTACTAACAGCTCAGAGGAATGTTTCCCATATTTTCAGTCAATCACAGCTTTCTGACAGTCTTCACAATCAGAATCAGTCTAGCATACTGCCGAAAAATTCCTGCCAAGCCGAAGGTCCCAAATGACCTTGGAAGATCAGATAATCCCTTTACTAAATGCCATCATCAAAAAACATTACTTTTTTCCCCTCAAAAACAAAATACTAACATTGGGAGAAAATCTGCCTTAAATGAAAGCAAGTCATTGATCATAAGAAGAATTTCTCGAAAATGTCACTACTTTGCAATGGTTTTATTTTTCTTCCATACATATAAGAATAAAAATATGCAGGTATACATGTGTGCTTTCTGACCATGTCTCTCCAAGAAAAAGTGATACTTCAAAACAGAGGGTGTATTTCTAATGGTAATTATGATCCTTTCTTTAGTTTTATGAAGACAGCCCACCTCAATGAATTCCTACAGCCCAGAAGGAAACTTGAGTTAGCTAAACAAAAAGAATAAAAGGTGGCAGGTGGGGCGCTAAATAACATACCTTTTCCAACTCCTACAGAATTCACCCACATGGAGTATTTGAATTAAGCATTGCATACAAGAATTTATAAGTAAAATCCTCATTATTAGAGAAGCAGAAGACAGAGATAAGATGTGCTATCATTTGCCTCCCCCTTTCTTTACATTTTCCAACTTTAATCCCAAGGAAGAATGCACCAAACCTCTTATTCTTTTCTGGAACGATAGAATCTCTACAGTGCCCCTGAAAGCAGTGATCCTGATAAATAAAATGCCGTTAAGCCTGAAAGCAGTAGTTTTATGGACAACATTTAAATTGTTTCCATGTGCCTTCTGCTCGCGCAGGATCAATCATCGTGATTGGTGTATTATAATTTCCCCAACTAAATTGGTCTCTCTCTTTTGCTTTCTCCCCAAGGAACTCAATTTGCCAGCAAGAAGCCTTCCCTGCCTCCCTCTATTTTTTTCTTTTCATATTAACTATAATACAAAGGACTAAAGTAAAACCCAAACTCAGAGATTCTCATTTTTAACCAATGGCAGACACTCGTTCCACTGAAAATCTCTGTTAGCATGTTTTATCTTACATCTCCATTTTTGTTTTAATTTCTAAGTCAAGTTTTGGGACAAAAAGCTCTTGGCATTAACAAGGAAATGATTTAGAGTGCAATAAAATTTAAATTTACAACTTATTGTTCTATTTTTGATACAAGTTTTTACATCTCAATTTAATTATTTTAAAATAATTAGATTTTAAACATAATTAAAGGAGAAGTGAACTTTAGAAGCAGGTGCATTTTTTAATATACTAGATGTAGGAAATGGAAATGGAGCAGGATGTTATTTAAATTCTAGTTGTTAAGCACATCTTTCCCCTAATTTTCATGGGAAACTAGCTCTTGATCCTAGATACTCTTACACCAATAGTTCTTGCTGTTGTTTTATAATTTCCTTTAATATTTGTACATGTCTTAAAGGCAATGGCCACATCTCTTTGTATTAAAAAAAAAATGATTATGCTGTCAATGCCCCAGAATCTCTATAAATGAAGGTAACTCTGAAGGAACAATCTGAAAATAGTAAGATCCCCTTTCAAAACTATCTCTTTTTCCACGGTTTCATAGAATGTCATATTGGCCATGTTATTCAAATCAAGTTGAAACATAAATGTACATAAGGGAGGTCATGTGCTGGCATTTCTCAAGTTTTTCTGTGGTAGCATCGCTGATGAGGAGGAGACCACAGAGTGAAAATACACGTATGTACCCTGGGATGGGAGGGCAGTAACCAAAGCAAACTATTTCTAACCTGAAAAGTCTTTGAAATCTTGTGATGTAGCTTTAAAATGCATACAAATTGTGCCTACTGCTGCCTAATGTATCCGTTTAATATGAAAATTATATCTAGATTAAAACCGACAAATGAAATCAGTTTGGTCTGGCACCTTTGGTTCTCCTTGAAGATCTTCTAAGGCTTGCTTATCTTTACCAGGAATGGTCATGAGCACGATGCTGTGAAGGCAGGATCAGCAGTGAGGGATGGAGTGCCTCAACTCTGGCGATGCATTGCTGCTACCCCACAATTGTGCATCTGGAAGGAAAATGGTGCCACAAGAAAGAGATGAGTAGCTAGAGGAACGCTTAAAGAGAAACTAAGTCAAAATTCCCAATTTGCCTATAGCCAACGAATGATGTTTAATAGCAGATGCAATGACTTGTTTAGAAAAAAAAAAAAAAGGCTCATCCTGGCTCAGTGGTTAATGAACCAGCTGGTATCCATGAGGAGGTGGGGTTGATCCCTGGCCTTGCTCAGTGGGCAAAGGATCCGGTGTTGTCACGAGTCGTAGTGTAGGTCACAGATGTGGCTCGGATCTGGCACTGATGTGGCTGTGGTGTGGATGGGCAGCCACAGCTCCAATTTGCCCCCTAGTCTGGGAACCTCTATATGCTGCGCGTGTGGCCCTAAAAAGACAATAAATAAATAAATAAATAAATAAATAAATAAATAAATAAATAAATAAGGATTAGGAAAAAATGCTATTAAAAATAAATACAAAAAGGCAAGCAACTAAAATTGTTCTTCTGGCAATTACAGAGAGATGATTTCTCATGCATTTGCACAATTCAAAAGCATAAAACTAGAGACTTGTAGTTTCTTGCTGTACCGTAAGATAAAGTTACATAGAAAACCTCGTTTTAATAAGATATGTTCAATTATATGGCATTTAGCTGAATATAGGCAATAATTGTTTTGATGACATAGTTTAAATTATTAACAAAAGAAAAATTATGACATGCTAGTAACACAAAGGAAGCGATATGCCATCATTCTTTAGGAACTAAAAGTTAGTTGAGTGAAGTATTATTTTTAAGTAAAATTCAATGAAAACATTGGATTTTTATTAAAGCCATATTATAGTACAATCTTCAGGGGAATAAAAATTTGAATTTAGGAGTTCCCATCATGGCTCAGCGGTTAGCAAATCTGACTAGCATCCATGACAATGCAGGTTTGATCCCTGGCCTTGCTCAATGGGTTAAGGATGCAGTGCTGCCCTGAGCTGTGGTGTAAGTCACAGACTCGGCTCAGATCTGGTGTTGCTGTGGCTGTGGCGTAGGCCGGCAGCTATAGCTCCGATTCAACCCCTAGCTTGACAACCTCCAGATGCTGTGGGCACAGCCTTAAAAAAAGCAAAAAAAAAAAAATTGAATTTAAATATGATCCTTAAGCCTCTCTTTTGGTTGAGAGTATACACGATCACAAATCTGAGATTCGTAACTTTATATCATTAAGTTACAGCTTATCAAAAATATTGAATGATATCGGTGCTTTCTGAGAATCTGTATTCTGTAGGCTGTGTGATCATGCTAATAATTTGAAATACCGATTTTTAACCATACAAAGAACAGCTAAAAATCTGAACACATATTCAGTCAAAACAATCAAACTTTTCTGCTTTCTCTTCCTCAACCTAATGGATATAAGCAGTTGATAGCTTTTATTAATGCTTTTGTTTTAAGTTTTCACATTTATGCCAAAGATGAATTCCCAAGTACTCTCAGCTTTCACAGTTTTTCACCAGTCTTGTTTCTTCCATCTAATACACTGCTTTTTTGCTTTTAGGGCTTGTTGGGGTTTTTTGGTGGAATATTTTACAGCAATCCCAGACACTGTTATTTTTATACAAAAAATTTCAATGTGTATATCTAATAGATTTTCCATAACTTCCATTGTCATTATAATACATCCTTTAATGTCATACTTGATTATGTTTACTAGTACATTCATCAATTGTATTTCACTAAATAGAGGGTATATAATTTATCATTCCAATACTATTATCCAAGTATAAATATTTAGTCTAGCTATACATATATAATTCAAGTCTTAAATTTTAATTGAATTTGGCTGGTAAATTTAGCTATAAACTGCACTAAAGGGCATTTTTGTTTTGCTTTTTTTTTCAGTATTAAACAGTCAAATCAGTAAAACCATCTGTGGTTTTATCATCTTAAAAATAAGCATCTGACTATGTATACACTAGACCAAATCAACCACATCATAGCCAAGCTATGTAGATGCCAGCTTATATAATCCTTAGAATAGCTGATTATTATTCAAGCAATTAGATTATGTCAAGATCACTCCAGAACCATAAAACAGAGAGGCAGTAAGGGTGTGGAAAGAGAACTCTGGAATCTGCACAAACCTAGGTTCTAATCTCCACTCTGATACTTATTTAATGGCTATATTAACTTCAGTTGGTTAATACTCATATCTCGATAACCTCATCTTATTATGGGGATAAAAATACCATTATAACCATCACAAAACTTACATGAATTCAATCTACGTAAAGCATCTGCGATATGATAAAGTTCCTTCCTTAATAGCTTTCTTTTTTATTTTATAATGATTTTTATTTTTTCCATTATAGCTGGTTTACAGTGTTCTGTCAATTTTCTGCTGTACAGCAAGGTGACCCAGTCACACATACATGTATACATTCTTTTTTTCTCACATTATCATGCTCCATCATAAGTGACTAGATATAGTTCCCAGTGCTATACAGCAGGATCTCATTGCTTATGCATTCCAAAGGCAATAGTCTGCATCTATTAACCTCAAATTCCCAATCCATCCCACTCCCTCCCCCTCCCCCTTGGCAACCACAAGTCGGTGCACGATGCCAACGATTTTTTTTTTTCTGTAGGAAGGTTCATTTGTGCCAAATATTAGATTCCAGATATAAATGATATCCTATGGTATTTGTCTTTATCTTTCTGACTTACTTCACTTAGTATGAGAGTCTCTAGTTCCATCCATGTTGCTGCAAATGGCATTATTTTGTTCTTTTTTATGGCTGAGTAGTATTCCATTGTGTATATATACCACATCTTCTTAATCCAATCATCTGTTGATGGACATTTAGGTTGTTTCCATGTCTTGGCTAGTGTGAACAGTGCTGCAGTGAACATGTGGGTGTATGTGTCTTTTTCAAGGAAAGTTTTGTCAGATATATGCCTAAGAGTAGGATTGCTGGGTCATATGGTAGTTCTATGTATAGTTTTCTAAGGTACCTCCATACTGTTGTACCAATTTACATTCCTACCAACAGTGTGGGAGGGTTCCCTTTTCGCCACACCCTTTCCAGCATTTGTTACTTGTGGACTTATTAATGATGGCCATTCTGACTGGTGTGAGGTGTCCTTCTTTAATAGCTTTCAATCAATACCCAAAAATTAGATGGAAACAATCTAAAAATTACCCTCAGTTCATATGTTTTTTAAACATCTTGCACAATATTTCCAACACTAACTGTCCCATATAACCAGCAATTAATTGATGGTACTCATTCAAAATACTTAATAGGTTTTTAACTTTTTCATCAGGTAGATGTATAGATTTACTTGTATCTTTTATGTTAGATAACACAGTAAAGAAAATTATCTCAACTTTACCTGGAAAAAATTGAAATAAAACTCCTCAGCCATATTTTCCTCAGGTATTTCAATGAGATGTGTACTTTGGCATGTGGAGGTGCCAGGCCAGGGGCTGAATCAGAGCTGCAGTTTCTGGTCTACACCCCAGCCACAGCAACCTGGGATCTGAGCCGCATCTGCAACCTATATCACAGCTCATGGCAACACCAGATCCCCAACCCACTGAGTTAGGCCAGGGATTGAATCTGCATCCTCAAGGATACCATTTGGACTCATTTTCACTGAGCCATGACAGGAACTCCTGAGTGGCTATTATTAATTTTTAAATTCACAGATGAAGAAATCAAGACTCAAGGACAAACTAAGGGGTCAGACAGAAACTGAGACTGTTGCTCAAAAACTAAAGGCATTCCAGTAACTCATTTCTCTTTTACTTATTTGAGAATAATTTGAAAAGCATTTTATATCCCCTCAAAAGTAGGAGAAGATGTTAACATGTATTTGGATATGGTACCATCTTACTATACATATTGGAATATTAAAAATAAATCCTGAGGCAGCTATGCTACGATGACCTTGTGAAAATAGCATACACATGCACAAGCAAAAGCCCACCTGTTCTAATAATTCCACTGTGCTTTTGCAGCTCCCTGAAACTCTCTTTGTTGATGAAGATGGTTTTTAATGCAGCAAGGTTGAGGGCTATTGATCTATAGAAGTGTTTATGATTCAGCTGCTGTGGAACTGTCTACAGTGTCTGGGTCTCCAGAGTGTGATTTTCCAGTGAGTCCAAGTTGATTCTTGGAAATTTACATGCTGTTATCTGTTTGACAGTAAACCACTGTGTAAATCCTTTATGTGATACACATGCAGGACTCTTTATAATAATAAGCTGTATATCTTAATGGCCAGTTTGTCTTTTTCTTTTTTTTGGGGGGAGTGGGATTGCTTTTGCAAACTGGTCTTAATCTGCTACAGAGGTCACTTATAAATCCAGTGCTTAGGTTCTGTGTGAAGCAAGTTTTAGCTTTAGATTTCACCCAAAAGGACTCATTGCATTGGGCTGTTTAACCTGAGAAACTGACAAGATTCAGTAATTAATGATTTCTTTCTAAATGAGAAAACACATTTAAGGGCACAGGTGTCAAAGCCAGAGCACTTGGTTTCAATCCTAGCTCTGCCATTTATTGGCTCTGTGGTCTTGGGCAAAATGCATAATTTTCCATGCTTTTGGTTTCTTGGATGTGAAATAAGGAAATATGTAAAACTGTCCCTACTCCAGAAGATTGTTGTGAGGATAAAATGAGTCAAGAACACTGAAAATGCTCAAAGAGAACCTGAAACAAAATAATAGTTCTCTATAAATATGAATCATTGCTATCATGAACATGTATAAAAGATCCGTCACTTTGTAATATTTGAACCCCTACTGCATGCCAAGCATAGTACTAAGTACTTTCAAATATTTTAATCAATTTTCATAGTGATAGTAAAGTACATGTTTTTCCCCCTGTTACTCTAATAAATAAACTAAGAATCAGAGAGGTTACTAAACTCACAGAACCAGCAAGGGACTGAGCTGAGAACTGACTTGACCAGCAAGAAAAATCGCTGCTACACCATGGTTGCCCAATGGTCAGCCATCCAGGAGTCTGCTGACAGGTACACAATGTACTCACATTACTCCAAAGGTTTGAGATCTTTTTAAAAAGGCATTTTCTATACCAGTTAATATTAATATTATAGTTTATTTTCAAATGCAGCTATGATAACTGCTAATTATTCTGACAATGAAAATATTTTAATATGTGTGTGGTTTTGCTAGCAGGGGCTGGCAGAAATAAGTAGGTGGTTGGGCCACACAGCTTTCCAGGAGGGGGAAAAAAAAAAGCATGAGTCAGTGAGTTTAAAGCCAATCTTCTTCCTGATAGTCTTGGAATAAGCTGTTCCTTCTACCCACGTGTGCCACTCCCTTCCACATCCTTGCACATGGCCAGCTCTTTTTCATTTTTAAGATCTAAGCTTAAATTCTCTCAGAAGAATCTCACCTGACTAACGTATATATTCTCTCTATTACTCTTTGTATCACCACCCTGTTCATGTTGCTTGAAGCCCTTTTAATTATTTCCACTTTAATAATACACTTACTTGCCTGTTGAATACTTCCCTGTTTACAAGGTCATGAGGGAATGGAGTAGCATTCAATAAATAAATGGTAAATAACAATCATTGACATACAAATATTTCAATTCCATCTCATGTTTCAATTTTCTGGCCTTAAAAAAATGACTTCACATGTCCAAATGTAATCCGTCATTCATAGCATTCTGTTTTCTAGGTATACCACTACAGCTTTAAAAAAAATCATAACACTTTTAAATATATAGCATTATAACTCACTTAAAAAACAAACCCATCAAATAACCCTCTATTTTATTTCCTATTATAAATAAGGGGATTAACTTTTTTCCTCCATTAATGTAAAATATATATCACAAAGGAAACACTACAATGTATACATTGCAAAATAAGGATAATAATAGAACTGAACTCATATTAGTTTGAGGTGATTAGATTATGTGTGTTAAGCACTTAGAATGAGTACCAGCACATGGTAAGCATTTATGTAATTTATTGTTATTCTTAATAACGATGACCCAGATAGATTTTTATGACTTTAGCATTGCTATTGTTTGGATTTTTTTTTTTTTTTGGCTTTTTAGGACCTCATCCATGGCATATGGCAGTTCCCACGGTATGGGTCTAATCTGAGCTGTAGCTGCTGGCCTACACCACAGCCACAGGAATGCTGGATCCAAGCCATGTCTGCTACCCATACCACAGCCCACAGCAACACCAGATCCTCAATCTACTAAGTGGGGCCAGGGATCGAACACGAGTCCTCATGGATACCAGTCAGATTCATCAACTGCTGAGCCACAATGGGAACTCCGGCATCTTTTAATGAAAAAACCTACCAATGTGGAGTTTCCGTTGTGGCTTAGCAGCTTAAGAATCTGACTAACATCCATGAAGATGGGGGTTCAAACCCTGGCCTCGCTCAGTAGGTTAAAAGATCCAGCATTGCAGCAAGCTGCAGGGTAGATTGCAGCCATGGCTTGGATCTGGCATGACTATGGCTGTGCCATAGGCCAGCAGCTGCAGCTTGGATTAGACCCATACCCTGGGAACTGCCATATGCCATGGATGAGGTCCTAAAAAGCCAAAAAAACAAAAATCACCAATGCTGCCCAATACTGCATTTGTCATAAGATAGGAAGCTCATAAATATTCATTGTTTTCCACAAGAGGGGAGCCTCGACTTAAGAAAATGTATACCAAATGTTAACAATATGATAATTTTAATCAGAGAAAGATTATTCATCCTATTAACATCATACATGGTTTTTTGTTTTGTTTTGATTTTTTTTTTTTAATCAGATCTTTCCCAACTTGGTACAGCTCCTTTGGTAGAATAACGACAGCTGGACAGAAAGGTCAGCATGAGTACTGGGGGAGGTGGGGAGACGGCATTGAGAAAGAGCAGGCACACAACAGTTTTTAAAGAGTTGTAAGTCCTTTCAAGTGGATACAGAGCACCACACAAATTATAAATGCACAGAAAATTTATTTCAATGTACCAAATTCTGATTTACATCAGCTTTTCAAGGACATATCTATTGGATCAAGCAGCATGACACCTGCTAGAGACAGAATCAATATGTTGTGGAGGATGAAGGGCTGTTGTGCTTATTTGAGCCACAGGGAAAAAAAAAAAAAAACTATCAGTTTTTCTTATATCTCCCAATCTGCTCTCAGACAACACAAAGGGAGTCTTTAAAAAACAGTGGTTTGGGCAGGCAACAGTAAATAGTCACTCTCTTACTGCATCATCTGAATATCGGTTGCAGAGTCTATGTACTCTTCAGGCATGGTGCAGAACAGGCACTGGAAAACTTTTTTGGAAAGAGCCAGATGGAAAATATTTTAGGTTTTGAAGGTCATAAGGCCTCTGCCACAACTATTCAGTCCTGCCACTGCAATGCAAAAGCAGCCATAGGGAATACAGAAATGAAGGAGTGTCAGATGTAATACAACAAAACTTGTGCTATTTATACAAGTGGTGGGCCAGAATTCACCTGCAGGCCTGACTTCTGGGCCTGACTTCTGTCAAAACTAATGCCTCTTGAGTAACTGCCATATGTCCAGTCCACTAAAATCTCTTTCACTTCCAAATCCTTTTTGTTACTTTATACTCTGAGGTCATTTTCTCTACCTGTTGTTGTAAAGATTATATGAGATAATCCTTGGAGTTCCCATTGTGGCTCAGAGGTTAAGAACCTGACACGCGTGAGGATGTGGGGCTTGATTCCTGGCCTTGCTCAGTGGGTTAAGGACCCGGCATTGCCACAAAGTGCAGTGTAGGTCACAAATGTGACTGGGATATGGCATTTCCGGGGATGTGGCGTAGGCCTGCAGCTGCAGCTCCAATTCGACCCTGAGCCCAGGAACTTCTATATGCCTCAGGTGTGGCTGTAAAGAGAATATATAAATGAATAAAAACATAAATACATAAATACATAAATAAATAAATAAATAAATAAATAAGAAACTCCTTGTTCAATGCTTGACACAAAGTATCCAAAACAATTTAGCTCAATACATAGACAGAGACCTGAAAGCTCAACTGAATTCTAGTTCTCCTACTTATTATTCGTGCGCCCTTGGAGAAGGTATTCCCTGCAACTCAATCTCTCTCCCTACATATGAGATAATAATTACTTATTTCATAGGGTACTGAAAGAAGATGAAAGGAGTAGCTGGATGTAAATTGTTCGGTACAGTGCTCAGCACATACTAAGCTTTATATGAATATCAACTATCATTATTATTATTACAGTTTCACAACTCTAGTCACGCTAAATACTGTCATCTCTTTTGAACTGAAAATCAGGAAGAGCAGCATTAAAATATGATATAAAGAATTAATGCTAGGAGAGCGAGGAAAGGCAGACACCAGAATGGCTAGAGATAGGCTGCTGGAGGTAAAGATGGATGCTCAGTCAGGGTTAAACTGTACAGAATGTTAAAGACCAATATTTGGGATTCTATCTTCAAAGAAGAGAGAGGACTTGCTTAGAGAAATTGATACTCTGGATCTGATTCTGATGAATGGTGAATAACCAGTCAGTAAAGCAGACAAGACTTTTCAAAACCATGTACAAAAGATTTCAGAAAATAAAAATTAAAAAAGAGAGGGCCCAGCGTCTCATGAGTACAGCATTGATGGCTTTGCATGGATTTATGCATCTGAAACCTGAGTGGTTTTCTCCAGACCTTCTATTACCCTCTAGTTTACCTGGAATAGGGTGGGGAGGGGGCAGGAAGAAGGATTCAAAGCCCAAAACTAAAACGAGCTTTTCCCAGAATGTAAGGATTAAGACAAGAAGCAAAAGCCAAAAATGAACTAATTTTCTCATACCAGACTGAGGAAAAAGAAGAAAGTCTAGTATAGAAACTAAAGCCACTGTAGTAAGTTAACAAGGGAGTGGACGAGAAGGAATAGAGTAATTTACATAAAGAGACAAACATCGAAGTGAAGTTACAGGGGATATCCATTATAAGGGGCCATATGAACAGAGGTCTGTATTTTACTCCAACAAGCATGAGATAAAGGACATGTTTTTAAGCACAATTTCAAATTACAGACAGATGCTGAGGATCAGCAGAAGGCCAAAATGCACTAGAGTTCTGGGGGACCAATAAACATCACTGCAGTAGTTGGCCCTGAGATCCAGGGGCATATGGGAATCCAGCATAGCTCTTGTTTATCCAGAGCAGTGCCATTCAAAAAAGATACACTGCAATTCATATGTATCATTTAGGATTTTCTAGTACTCACACTTTTAAGAGTTAAAAAAAAAGAAATCTCAAGAATGTGTTTTATTTAGCCCACCATATCCAACATATTAATTCAACATGTAATTAATGTAAAAAATTAATACACTATTTTATATTCTTTTCCTCATACTATGTCCTCGCAATCTATGGTATATTTTATACTTATAGCACATCTTGATCCAGATGCTAAATTTTCACTGGTAAATATCTGATCTGGATTTAGGTTTTAAAAGTGTACCAATGGAAAAGTAAACTTACAAATTCAAGTTGTTCCAAGTGTATATAAAAATTTTCCAATGACTGAATTGAATATTAATTTTTAAATCGAAATTAATATTAATTAGGATTAAATGAAATTAAATTTCTATTACTCAGTCACACTAATGACATCCCAAGTGCCTCACAGCTACATGTGGTGGCTAATGGCTACCATAGTGGACAGCTCAGAAAAGTAGAACCAAGACTTGGACAGGCTACCTAAAGAAAGAATACCAATTGTCTTTGAGTGAAAGAAAGTGCTTGAGAGACTGAATATCCTTAGGGTTTAGAGCATTGTTCTTAAACCACTGAGATATATTACATCTTACCTGTGTTTATATCACAGTATTTAGTATTTGATGTTAATAATGTGCTTTAAGTCATAATTTACCACAACTGAGGACAAAGAACTCTTTTATAATTAATTTATAACATTTACAATGCCTACACAAATGGCATAATCAATAAAAAATTAATTCACTGATTTAACTGGTTATATTGCATTTTTTTTTTTCTTTTTAGGGCCACAGCATATGGAAGTTCCCAGGCTAGGGGTCGAATCAAAGCTGTGTCTGCGACCTACACCACAGCTCACTGGTAACGCTGGATACTTAACCCACTGAGTGAGGCCAGGGATCGAACACGTATCCTCATCTTCATGAATACTAGTCAGGTTTGTTACCGATGAGCAACAACGGGAACTCTTTATATCGCAATTCTTCATAAACAAATTAAATCCTAAAGAGCCACAGGTTATTCTGATCTTTGAACCAGAGAAAAGTCATAGGAAAGAAGGAAACATTGGCTGAAATGAAAAGGGAAGGGTTTCTAGATATGAGACTAGGACACAGAGGTTCACAATAAACTCATTCTAGGTGTAGCAGGTCAGGGGAGTCTGAAGCAGTCGCTTTGGGGAGAGAATGGAGAGGAAAAGACAGGACATGTCTCAAACAGTAGTCTAAGGTATTGAAAACCAGTCTTGAATCACAAAATTAAAGTGGAATTTCACATGAAGAAGGAGCCATCGCATACACACAAAAGTGAAAGAAATGGAATAATCGAGAAGGTACTTGAAGACAATTAATTCTTGCTGTAATATATCAAATCCTGGAGAGTCTTGGCACTGCTATTTGTATCTGTAGAAATGGATGAAAAGGGAGTAAATCAGAAGATGCTACAGTTACTGCTATTAAAATTTGCCATGGAGTGATAGAGTTCTTATTAAAAACTGTTTATAAAATTTCCAAGTGGCTAGATTCTAGCCAGAGTTACTTTAAACACTGTGTAAAATCTGGCTCCAAAGTTGTGAGTGAGGTACCCTATCCAACTGATCGTGTGGCTGAAAATGCCTGGAGTTATTTCTGAAAAATCAGATCGCTTACTTAAATATCTATTTTTCATATATCAACAGATTTTTCCAGTGGAGGAAATGGGGGCAGTGCAGTTCTGGGACCTTCCGACCCCTCCAAAAACAAGCACTGTTTGGCAGCCTGCAAATGATTTAATAGTGAGACAGACAGGGTTTGTAAGGCCAATAATTTCCGTCTCTGCAACTTTTTGAAATATAAACACATGTGATGAATTGCGTGTGGATAGATTAACTGTCTGAGCAACTCTACTGAGCAAGGATTCAAGAAATGACAAGGCAAAGATGTGCCCTGGATTGAATTATTAACTCTTTTTTAAAAATTGAAACTTAATTTATTTTGCTGAGGGTAGGCAGTGATCTGTCCTGCAAAACCACACTGAACCCAGTGATCTCTGGCACAGGGAGATTGGTTTTCCAAGAGAGGTGAGCTGCACGTAAGTTTGAACAGAGTATTTACCTGGAGCTCGCTTTTTTCCTGAGGTTATGACTGAGACAGGCAAGAACTCAGCTGTGTTGTAACTAAGTTAAGTTGACCTTCAGGATATTCCTATCAATATTTGGATTCCATTCCACACCACCTCCTATTCACAAAGTTTTCAGTGTCCCAGGTCACTCTTACTCATAAACGTCCCCTCTTATTAGCTACACACTAAACCCTATTGACATCACAATTTACCATTTCTGTCCACTAATCTCGGCACTCTCAGATAAGCTAATCCTTGCTAATAGGCTTGTTGGTTTCTTACTTTTTACTAATCCTGGACAAGATAATGTCTTAACCAGGTTAACGTGTACCAAGACCCTTAAGTGATCACTGGTTGGGAATTACAGATGTCAGCAACATGCCAGTTGTAAAGACAAATTGAGAAGACTGAGTTCCTTGATGCCCAGCAAATAATACCTACTGGGCAGACACCTTCTCCAGTTACACCCTGGAGTCACTCTGTCCAAATTCTGATGCACACCTTCTATACAGTTCAATTGCACAATAAATATGTACTGACTACCTAGTGTATAGTGAACACTATGCTAGATATTGGCAATACCAAGGTCAGTAAGATGTGGCTGGTACTCTCAAGTCATAGTCAAGCATGGTAAACAAGCATATTAAATAATTACAACATAATCCAATGAGCAAAGTTCAGTGAAGACCCAGAGAAGGAAAGAAGCAACAATTTCTGGAAGATTAGTGAAAAATTTTATGTGGGAGGTGAAAATGGGGCTGAGTCTTAAAGAATGAGAGAATGAATAAGAGTTACTAAGCAAAATGAAGAAAGGGAGCTTAACAGGCAGCCAAGGGAGGGGGAAAAGAAGATGCGGGAGATAGAACAGGAAGGGAAAAGGAGAGAGAAAAAGAGAGAAACTGACCAAGATTCCCAGGAGATTTTATCTGACCAAATAAAACTCGGGCAAGGAAATGGAGAAGATGGCGATTAAAGTTCTATCTGCCCCCTGAGGGAATATTCTTTTCACAGTCCAAAGGATAACTAAGAGAAGAAATAGAATTTTCTGAAAGAATTTGAAATGAATTTACATCTAACCCCAGTGGGTCTAGTTATAAAGTAACCTTACTTCCCTCTTGATCTCAAAATATTCAATTACTAGAATTGCCTTAAAAAAATTTGCATGTCTTTTTTTTTTTTTAATACATAGATGGAAAACAGTTTGTAACCTTAACAATGACGATTGATAACTCAAAATTTCCTTTGGTGAAATATTATTAAATATGCTTCAAAGAGAACATTATAGCTATTTTTATATACTCCCTTATAATAAAATAGAACTAACACTGTGTATCAGGTATTATCTAAGCATTAAATGTATATTAAGATATTAATTTATTTAACCTTCATAAGCTCACACGAGTTAGGTATTACTAAAATTTCCATTGCACAGATGAGAATTCTAAGGCACAGGTAGGTAAAGTGATTTGTTCAAGTTCACACAATGGGTAAGTGGCAAAGCTAGGATTCAAACCCAGGTGGTCTGTTTCTAGAGTCCACACCTTACTATTTCTTATAGCAATAGAAATGGAACTGCTAAATGTATAAACTCTGACAAAACAGAGAATCTGAACAAAAAGATTTTAAAGAGCTATAATGTCCAGTAGTCACGTCAATAGCCAAATGCCTATCTTATGCTCATTTGACAGCTTCCTCTATAAAGACTGTGATGAGAATAAACAATGAAGCTATACTTAGGTGAATGTGATTAAACTCTGAAAAGGAAATCATGCCTAACTCAGAAAGCATTTATTTGTGTTACCATTTTGTCGTAGTAGATAAATAAAAACAAACCAACCCAGCCACTAAATAATGATCCTCCCTAGGGTGACACAGGCATAGCCTCTCCCCATTTCAGTAAATGCTGACAGCAGAACCTGCGCTAATAGGAGCCAGATGGTTTAGAAGAATGAGACGTCTCTGCTCTGAAATAGAAAACACTTCCATGAAACTTGAGGCATGTGCTTCCACCCCAACTTTATCTTTTCCAAATTCCTGTGTATGCACGTGTGCATGTAATGTGCTATACACGCATGGCTGCAGTGCAACAACTCCTAAAAGAATAAAGACTGATCAGAACCTATCTTCTATTTATTACATGCAAATTGCTCTGCCTTTAATCACATGGGATGTCCTGACTTCCCACTTTCAAGGACAAGAGTGAAAAAATCAATTGTTAACATGTGCATAACTGAAGAATATTTTTACTTCTGAAAGAAATAGGTCAACATGAGCCAAACTTCATTTTTTTGTTGTTGTTGTAGGGAAGGTAACTTCTTTGTTAGCAAAAGAGAAAAAAGAACTTGACCGTAAGTTGCTCACAGAATGTAGAGAACTATTTAAACCCAGTAGATTACAGTCTCTTCCCTCAATGGAAAGACCCCAATTATTTTCCAAAGCTAATATTCTCCTGGAATGTAATGAATGCTAAGGCAGAATTCGAAAGAACTGAAGGTTAATCTCAGCTCTGTCTGCCCCCAAGTCACTCTACCTTTTTTGTTACCTTAGTCTTTTGATCATTGAAGATAATCATATATCATAAGATTATTATGGAAATAACAATAAAATATAAGCACATATTAAATATTTGAAGTTTGGCTATTGATAACTGATAGAGAACATTTTAAAATGGTAAGAATGCTGTAGAAATTATATTCTTTCTTCAGATTCATAAGAATTAAGCTACTGTTGTAGCAAAAATGGATTTTACAAAAGGTTCAGGGAAAAAAATAGTCGTCTTACTAAAACACACTCCTCAAAATGTGTTAAATGTAGATAATATAGAGCAACAATAGATAAAACTGTGTTTGATGGTAAATAACTAAAAATCTGTAGAGGGGAGAGAGTTAGGATGGTGGAATAAACAAGAGGCATATTATCCCACCAAAACACATTTGGTTTACACATTGCAAAGCCATAGAGAAAAAGCAAGCAGCTGTAGGAATCCATCATGTTGATTTAATTAGCTTTGAAGATGTGTTCTATGATCTCCATGTTGTACAACTGTGGAAGCTTACTCAGATGAATGGTTAAAAGTACAGTTACACATACTGCTTTAATTCAACAAAATTGAAAATTGTAAAAAATAAGAATAAAAAAGAGAAAACACCCTTTCGGTGAATATCAGTCATCTTTTATCTTTCTTTGTAATAGGTTTAAAGGAAAGGATCTTGTAGATAGAAACAACAATAACTGGTGAGTGAGCCTGATTTTCACTGATGTGGCTGGCTCAGGAAGGCTTGGTTGTCACAAGGATTATTTAACCAAATCTATCCCATTAAATATGGTCTTATCACATATTCAATTTAGATTATCCATTTTCCAACATATCGAAAAGAGCTGTTGGTAATTTGTTCCTTAAATATAAATTCAGGAAATCTTTGCTGTTAAAAACATGATCCACACAGCCAGACTGAAGGCTTTTTAAAAATTTTTGGCTAGCACTGGCTTAACTATTCCCAAACCTGTCCTTTTATTTTTAGTTTGAGACTGGCTTTGGGATTTAAACACTATGACTTAACACACTTTTGTTTTGGCTGTTGCATCTGCAAGTCCAACTGAAAACAGAGTATGAGTATGTGTATATTTAGAAAACTAACCTGTATTAATGGTCTAAATTTTTTCTAAATTCAGCCCAACATTACAGATTGTTTTAAAGAACATTTTGCATTGTATTTAATGTAACTGCTAATGCTTACACATCTTCCTTCAGGCTTACTTCTTCCCCAGATGTTTTTGGCCCCAACTATTAATCTAAAATAAAGTACAAATATATAAAGTCAAGGAATACCAAGAGTAAATGTATTGACAAATTCCAAATTTGAAAAATGTCACAAGTGGATACCACAGGGCTTCTGAAGAGGATATAAACCTCAGCAAGTTCCTCCTTATGAGTTCAAATTTTAGGAAGATTCTATGTGAGCAAAGATTGCACTAGAAAACACAGATGCCAGGGCAGAATACATGTCAAGACATCCTCTTTGAGGTTTCAGGTACCAGGTATCTCAATGATCTCTCACAGGTCTCATACTGGGATATGCCGTGGGACTCGTGAACGGATTCACCCAGATATATATTTGAAATTACTCTTCATTTAAAGATAAAAATATTATAAAATATGGTTTAAAATATTTTAGCAACTGTGTAGAGGCTGATGTCAAAATGAAGTTACACTTGGCAAACATTTCTTGGAGTGCTTTCCATTGTCAGAACACGCTCCCTACCTAGACAACGTCCTATAGCTTCTGAAAGGATTGACACATTCATCCCACAGCACCTTTTCAACTTAAGTGTGCTCGCATATGATGGAACTATGGAAGATGTATTTTATTCATTGTGTTTCCTTCATAAAAATAGGGATCAGAAAGAAGGATAGACTCTGGACCAAAATGGTGACATAAGAGGCTCCTGAATATTCCTCCTCCCACAGACACACCGAATAGACAACTATACACATAGTAGTTTCCTTTGAGGAAAGTCCAAAAACCAGTTGAGTGACGCTACACATCCAGTAACTGAGAAAATAGCTGCCTCAAAGTGAGAAGGAAAGACTAAGAGATAGTACGGTCATAAGCCCTGCCCCTAGCACAACACCATCCAATCGGGAGGGAACCCTTCACTCCCAGCATCTCCCTGAGGAGCAAAGGTTTGGACCACACAACCAGCATCTCAGCTTTTCCGGCTACCACATAAGGGGCATGACCAGAATCACCCAAGTCTGAGAGCCAACAGCGCTTGCTTGCATACCCAAGTCCCATAGGATTACAACAGAAAAAGAAGTAGTTTTACAAACGTTCAGGAGCATCTCCTGCAGCTATAGACTGGGGCTCAGCACAGAGGAAGCAGGCAGACATGTTTCACAGTTTCTCCCCAGAAGGAGTTTGATTGCATACCTTCCTAGCTGCTACCAGAGGGTCAAGCTTCTAATCCACTTGCACCTGGATGCTGACTGCAATTATCCCTTTTGAAACAATGATGGGTCTTGGCACACCCTCTACTATAGAAAGCACTAGATACAAAGACAATGGCTTGGATAAACACAAGATTTGAGAAGCAACCAGAAGTTTGGGCCTGGCTGACTGAGGAGGTTCACCTATTCCATTTACCTAATGTGCAGAGACCAACACAGAAAGTCAAGGGAAATGAAAAAAAAAAAAAGGACAAAAACAAAAAAAAACAGGGGAACATGTTCCAAGCAAAGGAATAGAGCTCTCCAGAAAACAATCTTAATGAAACAGAGATAAGTGATTTATTCAATACAGTGGTATATACACATGTACATACAAACACACACCCACACACACATATAGGAATATAATTTAGCCATAAAATGAAGGAAATTCTGCCATTTGCAGGAACATGAATGAACCTGGAGGACATAATGCTGAGTGAAATAAGCCAGACAGAGAAAGACAAATACTGCATGGTAGCAATTCTATGTGGAATCCAAAAAAAAGGTCAAACTCGCTAGAATGGTAGATGACAGGAGTTGCTGAGGGTGAAGGAAAAGCAGAGGTTGGTAAAAGATACAAACTTTCAGTTATAAGATGGATAAGTTATCTAATGTATAACATGATGACTAAAATCGATTTTACTGTATTATAAAACTGAAACTGGCTAATAGAGACCTTAAGTGTTCTCACTACCAACAAAAAAAGGTAAATGTAAGAGGTGATGGATGTGTTAATTAACTCAATGGTGGGCATCCTTTAAAGATGTATGCATATATCAAATCATCACATTGTATACTTTAAATATATTATAATGTTATTTGTCAATTATACATAAATAAAAAAGGATAAAATATATTAATTCATTACAGCTCTCTGAATTCATATTTTACACAATTTTCTACATACACTTTACCAGATATTTTATGCTACATATCCAGCTAAAGTCAGAGGTATAAACATTCTTTACCAGTTAAAAAAAGAAATCCATTTCAAACTCCACACTTCTTAATTCCAGTCAAAGATTCCCAAAAGATTTAATACTCTTTTAAGTCAGTTTAGGAATAATTCTCAATCTCTAATAATTTTCTAAGATTCAAAATCAGTATTATGAATTTTTTTTCCTAAAGAGTTATAGAGATTCCTAGTATTTAGAATAAAAATTATAAAATGATAGTGGATTAAAAATGTCATTTGACTACGTACCAACTTTAATTCTAGAGTTTTATGTAAGTGGAATCATATGGCACAGTGTGTACAGTATATACAGTATCTACTCTTTCTTTCCTGACTTCATTGACTCAGCACAGTTATTTCAAGATTCATCCTTGTTCTTGTGTTTATCAATTGTTCATACCATTTTATTGCTGAGAAGTGTTCTATTTGATGAATACACTACAAATTTGTTCATCCATTTATCTGGTGATGGACATTTAGGTTGTTTCTAGTTTTTACCTATTACAGATAAAGTTTGTCAGTAACACTCATATTTTTAGATATTTGGACACATGACTTCATTTCTGTGGAATAAATTTCTAAGGAGTGGAACGGCTACTCATATAGTAGTTATATATTTTCTCTTTAAGAATCCGTCCAGTTGTATTCCAGAGTACATTCCTGCCACATCCAGACCAGTACTTGCTATGATCAATCTTCTTAATGTTAGTCATTCTATATATACTGTAATCTTACTGTGATTTTAATTTGTGTTTCTCTAATGACTAATGATATCAAGCAGCTTATGTCCCTATTTGCCATCTGTTAATATCTTCCTGGGTAAAGTATGTTCAAATCATTTGTCCAATTGTATTGGACTGTCTGGCTTTTTTTACTTAGTATTGAAAGCTCTTTTACATACTCTGAATCAAAGTCCTTTATGAGAAATATGTTTGATAAATACATTATCCTAGTCCACGGTTTATTTTTTCCTTCATTCTCTTAACTGTCTTCCAAAGACTAGAAATTTTTAATTTTGATGAAGTCCATTTTCTCAGTGTTTTCTTTTCTAGCCTTTGCTTTAAATGTCATATCTAAGAAATCTTTCCCTAAACCAAAGTCACTGAATTTTCTTCCTATGTTTTCTTTTAGAGGCTCTACAGTTTTACATTTTCTGTTTAGAACTATAATACACAACTGATATTCAGTGTTTCTCAGCTATTCTGTCTTGCTTTCCATTTTTTCACATCAGAGTGTAAAGCCAGCCCCTACTCCATTTTGGCTGGAGCAAGAGATCGCAAAAGTAATTTAATTTGTTAAAGTTTCCAAATTTGTTTCTTAAGTTACATATAGAAATTTATGAACTTAGATATAATTTAATGCACAAGGAGGTATCCTATCTCTAGGTATGAAAACAGTTTCTTATAAGAAAACATACTTAAGTCATTAATGTGTAAGAAACCCACTATAAACTTATTGAATGTTACTACTCAATTCTTTTTTTTGAAGTATAATTGATTTATAATACTATATTAGTTTTAGGTGTACAGCATAGTGATTCAATATTTTTATAGACTATATTCCACTTAAAGTTATTCTAAAACAATGGCTTTATTTCCCTCTGTTGTCCAATATATCCTTGTTGCTTATTTATTTTATACATCCAACCACCTCATTCTTTAAAGAAGCTGTGAAAAAAAAAATTATTCATTCAGCATGTACTCAGGGTTCTTAAGCTAAGCTCTTCACTAAAGATTTGAGAGAACAAAACCAGGTAAACTGCCCCCCCCATGGGGCCCTATCTTCGAGTTCAGGAGAACAAAAGAATTGCTCTTGTTAAGAATATATTAAAGCACAGCTTTAACTATTTCCTTTCAAGAAGGTATTTCCTGATTGCCCCTACAGTATTTTCTTAGGAAGAAGAAAATACAAGGAACTTTCCACATTTAATATATCATTACTTATGTCACTTGAAACTTTCTCACATTTTTATAATAAAAACTAAAAGCTTAAACTTGACATGAGAAAGTGTAAGAAAAATTTTAAGGTAAGCCAAAGACTGTGAAACTCTAGAGTCTCGCTGTATTTTCAAGACTCAAATATGCAAACAAAAGAAAGAGAAACCCATCTCACCTACCTAAGGAAGCTTGTAAGCAAAGGGCATCACCTCTTTCTTTCAGGAGAGTAGAATTTCAAAGCTTTATAATTTGGTTGGGAGGCACTGGGAGGGGAGGGGAGTCAACTGATACCATTAAAGTTAATTGGAGATTTGGGAAGGTGTAGATGAGAAAACTCCATTCCCACTACTTTTCCCTGTATTTATTCTTTTCTTTCTTTTGTATTATTATGTTTCATTTTTGTGTTTTACGATATTACAAACAACTTGTGTAATAAGTAAGAGGATGTGAGCTCGTGAGCTTACTTTTATGTTGGTTTTATACATACACACACACATATACACACCTGTGGGTATGCATATTTTTAAATCATTGCTGATATTTCAGTGTAATACTTGTAATTATAATGAGCAGATACATTATTTACACTTGAAATGAGGTTATTCTTATGAAAATTTCCTTAATTTTGACAAATGTATCTGGAACTTTGTAACATCATCTGAATACATCCTAGAAAGCAATGAGTAGTTTTCTTAAGAGTAAAATAGGACATTATCAATAAGAGGTGTGTCTGGAGTCATAAACGGTATCAGTAATAATAAGTTTAGGGAGGGAGTCTTGCTCCCAGTGATGAGGGCAGCAGCAGCTGCACTGTGTTTGAAACCAGAGCTCAGGGTATTGAAGGACACAAGAGTCATGCTTGATTTGCTTAGAAAACATCTCTCTTGTTTAGCAGCCCAATTAGAAGATGAACTTAACACATTCAACCCAAATCTGAATCATCTGAAATTCCTTCCAGCCATACCTCATCTCTCATCTAGGAGAAAAAGAAAAATTTCAATTAAAATAAACATATATCAAGAATTCATGTAAATTACTAGGGAAAATCAATATTAATCAGAGAGTAGGTTATGAGATCTGTATCCAACAATATAAAACTTCTGAAAGTGATTTAAATTTACAGGACTCCTCCACAGTGCCTGCCCATAAGCCTTATACCTAGAATACACGACCAAATCATTTTCAACAATTTGGATTCACAACCAAATGGTGGAGGATCTTTTTATTAAGTGGGTGAATTCCCAGGCTGGGGATCAGAGAATTAAAAAATTTCTGTGAGTTACTTAAATATTTTTGAAGGATTTTATCCTCTGGACCTCAATGAACTTATCAACATATTAAAACTGGTCAGTCTTAACAGCAATCTCCAAGGTTTATGATAACATCTCAGGATCTTTCCTATGAGTATAGAATATATATCAGTGCCTGGCATGTTGTAGGCATTTATTACATGTTGAACATGCCAAATATTCAGTGAATGAATACCCTTTAAGAGCAAGGACTCTATCTTTCAGGCTCCAGGACTTCACTGATGCTAATTAGATTACAATCATATCCTTACTTATATAGGATCTAAGAAGTCATTAAAGATTTACTAGTTGCTAAGAAAAGGTCACATAAAAACTTCATTTCATAACCCTCTCTAACAACTCTTTTTTTCTTCTTTTTCACCCACAGCGTATGGAAGTTCCCAGGCCACAGACCGAACTCGCACCTCTTCAGCAACCCGAGCTGCTATAGTCAGATCCTTAACCCACTGCAACACAGTGGGAACTCCTTCTTATTACTTTTTTTTTTTTTGCATTATAGCTGGTTTACAGATTTCTGTCAGATTTTCCAACTGCTTTTAAAATAGCAAAATCAATACAGAGTTCCCAAAACAAAGCTATATATTTCATGCTGACATTCCATATTCATTTACACCTTCATTTGTTTACCAAATATTACCAAGCTCTATTAAACATTACACATTATACTATGTGTTGTGAATATGGAACTAAAGAGATGGTTCTTAGCAAAAAGTTCAGCATTGACTGAGGAGGAAACATACATCTAAAATAGTAATTGTGATATCTATGGGGAATAGACTGGAAAGAACACATGCAGTAGATTCCAAGAAAAAGGAGTGACTGAGTACAGATAGGGAAATCGGAGACTGCTAAGTAAGGGTGGAAGTGAGAAGAAGAGATACCTGAGTTGAGGCTTTAAAAACAATATAATTCTTATCCATTCCAAAGGCAAAAGTTTGCATCTATTAACCCCAAATTCCCTATGTCTAGTCACTTATGATGGAGCATGATAATGTGAGAAAAAAGAATGTCTACATGTACGTGTAACTGGGTCACCTTGCTATACAGTAGAAAACCGACAGAACACTGTAAACCAGCCACAATGGAAAAAATAAAAATCACTCTAAATAAAAATATATATATATATATATATATATATATATATATATATATATAATTCTGTTCATGGGAAAAAATGCATAATGTGAAAAGTTAGCCATATTATAAAAATCATCTGCATCTAAAATCCCATGTTATCAGAGTTCCCATTATGGTTCAACAGTAACAAACTCAACTGGGATGCAGGTTCAATTCTTGGCCTCGTTCAGTGGGTTCAGAATCCGGTGTTGCCATAAGCTGTGGTGAAGGTCCCAGACATAGCTCAAATCTTTCATTGCTGTGGCTGTGGTGCAGGCCAGTAGCTGCAGTTCTAATTTGACCCTTAAGCCTGGGTACTATCATATGCCACAGGTGTGCCCCCCCAACCCCCAAAAAGAGATCCAATGTTATCATAAAGAGGAGGGAGACAAGGTAAAGGAGAGTAAAAATGTATGAAATACAGGCCTCAAACAAGGACACTCAAATACAGTGTTTTATTCAATGTTGAAAGTGAGCTAAACAGAGATTAAACATAACTCTGGATAATTTAACAGAATCCACTTTTCAAAAATTATATTGTCCAAAAAAAGGGGAGGATATTTAAGCAAAGAAAGTAGAAAAAAAGACAAGGAGTTACTGCTGTACCACAGTGGGTTAAGGATCTGGTGTTGCTGCAGCTGGGGCATAGGTCTCAATGTGGCTGGGATTTGATCATTGGCCTGGGAACTTCCATAAGCTGCAGGTGCGGCCAAAAATGGGGCTGGGGTGGGGGGAGGGAAACAAAAGTTTTAAGGAAAAGCAGGGAGGTAAGTATTGAAAAATAGAAAAGGGAAACATGATGTGACTATTAATTAAAATTTTGCAAGCATAAAATGAATAATCAGTCTATGTTAAAAGACTTGTAAATTGAATCATAGGAAAAAATCTAACTCTTTACAAGAATCACACTTAAAAAGTATCAAAAAATCTAGAGAGAATGAGCAAGTTAGGCAAATGAAGAATAAATTTACATGTTTCCAAAATTAACAACAGAAAAAACAGAAATAAAAATCAAATAGTTTAGAAGAGTGAAAATTTAATGTGATAAAAGGTAAATTTACAATATACATGAAGTGAGATACACTTTTATGTGCTAAGTTATGTTTCATTAAATATTGTTCAATACAGGGAGAAATGGACAAAATCACAATAATTAAAGAAACTTAGTACTGACAGTTGTTTTTGAACACATCAAAATTCAGAAGCACTAAATTTATCTTTCAATATGTGAGAGTGAAATCAACATCTGTCTTAGAAATTTATGTGTTAAAATAGGAAAATTGTTTTTTAGAGAAGAAAGGAATTATTAAATTTAGAGAGAGCTAATTAAAATTTCAAAAGGCAAACGTTAAATACTCAAAAATAAATATGAACATAAAGAATAATATAACAAGGTTGATTTCACACACATGCACACATGCATGCACATACATCCATAAATCCACACATCAGGCTGTACTTCATGAATATTTGTAAGGACTAATACTGTGCTGGAACTTAACATCGCAACAGAAATGGATCCAAAGCACTAATAAAAAATTTAATAAACTATTTTCTGAGTTGAAGAAAGAACCCCATATATAGATTGAAAGGTCACACATGTTCCAGATTAAACTACCAATAAAAGTACACATATTTACATACATATCGGCAAAGTTTCAGAATGCAGAAACATAGGAAATATTACAAAAATAATCCAAACTGAGAAAACAGGTGTCCTACATGGAAATAAATACGTTGTCTCTCATCTTTTTCTACAACTGTGAATTCCTAAAACAATGGCAAAATGACAAGACTGATTCCAAGTTCTATATGCAGTGATATGGATATAAAGATACTAGATATTGTCAGAGAAATAAAAGAGACCTGAAAAAGTTCCAAACATGCTACCTTCTTTTTTGTTTGTTTGTTTTTTGCCTTTTTGCCTTTTTAACCTAGAGCCACACCCGCAGCATATGGAGCTTCCCATGCTAGGGGTCTAACAGGAGCTGTAGCTGCCGGCCTTCGCCACAGCCACAGCAACATGGGATCTGAACCACGTCTGCAACCTACACCACAGCTCAGGGCAATGCCGGATCCTTAACCCACTGAGCAAGGCCAGAGATCGAACCCGCAACCTCATGGTTTTTAGTTGGATTCGTTAACCACTGAGCCACAGAGGGAACTCCCCATACTACCTTCTTAAAAGGACTACATTTAGATCTCCTGCCCATTTTTTTGATGGGGTTGTTTGTTTTTTGGTCTTGAGCTACAGAAGGTGTTTATAGATTTTGGAGATTAATCCCTTGTCAGTCACATCATTTGCAAATATTTTCTCCCATTCTGTGGGTTGTCTTTTTGTTTTGTTTAGGATTTCCTTTGCTGTGCAGAAACTTTTAAGTTTAATTAAGTTCCATTTGTTTACTTTTGTTTGTATTGTCAATTCTCAAACAAAGACATAGAGATGGTCAAAAAACACACGAAAATATGTTCAACATCACTCATTATTAAAGAAATGCAAATCAAAACCACTATGAGATACCACCTTACACTGGCCAGAATGGCCACCATCAAAAAGTCTACAAACAATAAGTGCTGAAGAGGGTGTGGAGAAAGGGGGGATCCCTATTACACTGCTGGTGGGAATGTAAATTGGTGCAACCACTATGGAAAATGGTATGGAGATTCCTCAGGAAAATAGAATTACCATTTGATCCAGCAATCCACTCCTGGGCATCTATCTAGAGAAAAACATGACTTGAAAAGATACATGTACTCCAGTATTCATTGCAGTACTATATACAATAGCCAAGACATGGAAACAACCTAAATGCCTATCCACGGAGGAGTGGATAAAGAAGATGTGGTACATATACACAATGGAGTATCACTCAGCCATTAAAAGGAAAGAAAGAATGGCATTTGCAGCAACATGGAAGGACCTAGAAATTATCATGCTAAGTGAAGTCAGACATTGAGACACCAACATCAAATACTATCACTTACACATGGAATCTAAAAAAGGACACAATGAACTTCTTTGCAGAGCAGATACTGACTCACAGACTGAAAAACTTACGGTTTCCAAATGAGACAGGTTGGGGGGTGCGGGATGCACTGGGGCTTTGGGATGGAAATGCCATAAAATTTGATTTTGATGATTGTTGTACAACTATAAATGTAATAAAATTCGAGTAATAAAAAAAAAGTACTATGGCAAGCACTGTTAAATAGTTCTTGTGTGTTATTTCATTTCCTCTCCATACCATCCCTACAAAACAGGTCTTTGGTGCCACTTAAAAAAGAAGAAACTAAAGCCTAGATTAAGTTGCTTCTCCAAGATCACACATCTAATACAAGATGAAATCAAGATTGCAACCCACATCTGTTTAGTGACAAAGTCCTTGCTTTTATTTGCTAGTTTTGATAATTCCCTTAAACAGTTATTAGGATATCTTTCCATTAAATATTAGAACAAAAAATTACACAAATTTCATGACTATTCAAGAGCTCCCTAATCACCCCCACAGTCTTCTAACTGCATGTCTTTCATGGTACTCATCACCATCTCCATCCTTTTGCTTCTTTTGAGTGTCAGGTGGATCAAATTGAACATGACATATATCACCACTAGTTCAGGAATATTATTCAGATTGTATTATTTTTTCCATCAAACATTATCCCCAATCCCCTTCATTTTTCTCTTACAAAAGTATCATTCTCTTTATTTTTTGTTGTTGCTTCCAGTCTACCTCCCAAACAATTATCATTCTCTTTATTTTTTGTTTTTGCTTCCAGTAGAGTTTCCAATTACATTCATAGTCTACAAATTCCTGATCTGTTGTTCCTCTTTGCCCCTCATGAAGCTTTTGTTTTCTTTTGTTTTGTTTTCTTTTATCTTAAGCATATGGTTCATGTTGGCCTGGAAAATCTTTTTATATCTCAACTTTTTCAATTTAGTTAATTAACTTGCCTAACATAACTGAAAAGGCACTCTGACATCAAACACTGAACACTAGCTCTCTAATGCATCTCCCCCACCCTCCACTTTGGGCATCTTTGCAGCATGCTGAGGACCAGGGATCAAACCCACCCCACATCTGTAACCAGAGCCACTGAAGGGCCAATACCAGATCCTTAACCCGCCGAGCCATGAGGGAACTCCTTTAAAGCTTCCTTTTTTTTTTTTTTTTCATTTTTAAGGTTTTATGTAAGTATAATTGATTTACAATGTTGTGATAATTGCTGCTGCACAACAAAGTGATCCAGTTATGCATGTATACACATCTATTCTCTTTCAGATTCTTTTCCCACATAGATTATAAGAGAATATTTGGTAGAGTTCTCTGTGCTATGCAGCAGGTTCCCATTGGCCAATCATTCCACATACTTCAGTGTGCATATGCCAATCCCAAGCCCCCAGGCTATCCCCTCCACACACACTGACTCAGTAACCATAAGTTTTTCAAAGTTTGCAAGTCTGTTTCTGTTCTACAAATAAGTTCATCTGTATCCTTTTTTTTTTTTTAGATTCCACATATAAGTGATATCATGTGATGTTTATATTTCACTGTTTAACTTCACATGGTATTATAATCTATAGGTCATCCATGATGCTGCAAATGGCATTATTTCATTCTTTTTTATGTATATATATGAGGGATTGGACATTTATGTTGCTTCCAGGTCTTGGCCACTGAAAAGAGTGTTGCAATGAATACTGGGGTACATGTATCTTTTCAAATCTATGGTTTTCTCTGGATAGATGCCATTCCAGAATTTATTGTTTGTAGACATTTTGATGATGGCCATTCTAGCTGATGTAAGGTGGTACCTCATAGTAGTTTTGATTTGCATTTTTCTAATGATTAGCAATGTTGAACATCTTTTCATGTGTTTTTTTGCTTACCTGAAGGTCTTCTTTCAAGAAATGTCTGTTTAGATCTTCTGCCCATTTTTTGATGGGTTTTATTTTTTTTTTTTAATTGAGCTGCAGGAAGCACTTATATATTTTGGAGATTAATCCCTTGTCAGTTGATTCATTTGCAAATATTTCCTCCCATTCTGTGGGTTGTCTTCTTGTTTTGTTTATGGTTTCCTTTGCTATGCAAAAACTTTCATTTTTAATTAGATCCCATTTTTAATTTTTTGTTTTTATTGTCATTACTCTAGGAGGTAGATCTGAAATTTTCCTGCTGTTTATGTCAGTGTGCCTATGTTTTCCTCTAAGAGTTTTATAGTGTCTAGTCTTATAGTTAGGTCTTTAATCCATTTTGAGTTTATTTTGGGATATGGTGTTAGAAAGTGTTCTATTTCATTCTTTTACATGTAGCTGTCCACTTTTCCCAGCGCCACATATTAAAGAGACTTTCTTTTCTCCATTGTATGCTCTTGCCTCCTTTGTCGTAGACTAGTTGACCATAGGTTAATGGGCTTATTCCTGGTTTTCTGGTTTATAAATAAACTTCCATTTATTTATATTTCTGTTTTTGTGTCAATACCATACTGTTTTGATAACCGTGGCTTTGTAGTTCAGTTGAAGTCAAGAAGATTGATTCCTCCAGCTCCATTTTTCTTTATCAAGATTGGTTTGGCTATTTGTGGCCTTTTGTGCTTCCATGCAAATTTAAAATTTTTTGGTTCTAGTTCTGTGAAAAATGTCATTGGTAATTTGAGAGGGACTGAACTGAATCTTTAGATTGCATTGTGTAGTATAGTCATTTTGACAATACTGATTCTTTCAAGCTAAGAGCATGGTATATCTTTCCATTTATTTGCATCATCTTTCATTTTTTTCATCAGTTTCTTATAGTTTTCAGAGTACAAGTCTTTTTTCTCTTTTGGTAGGTTTATTCCTAGGTATATTATGCTTTTTAACAGAAGAAGAGAGGAGGCCAGAATACAAGCACAAGTGAATTTATGAGTGGATATTTTTCATCCTATTGCCTAGATTAACAGTATCAGTAATGATGAAGAAATCTGGACAGGAGTTCCCAATGTGACTCAGTGGGTTAAGAACCCAACATAGTATCCTGAGGATGTGGGTTCGATCCCTGGCCTCACTCAATGGACTGATCTGGCATTGCCACAAGCTGTGGTGTAGGTCACAGATATGGCTTGGATCTGGCATTGTTGTGACTGTGGTGTAGGCCTACAGCTGCAGTTCCAATTAAACCCCTAGCCCAGGAACTTCCATATGCCACAGGTGTGGTCATAAAATTGAAAAAAAGAAAAAAGACCTCTGGATAGAGATCTATATAAAGTCAAACCAGAAAAACTTTCTTTACATTGTTTAATAATGATGCCTTATAATAACTGAAAATCATTAGGAAGAATAATAGGTAAAGAATAGAAATGGAAATATGTTATAATATATTAATATATTTCCTATAATTTTCTAATTTCCTATCTCCATTTATGAAAAATCAACCTCATTGCTTTTCTCAAAATGCTCTCAGCTTCACAAAACATTTTTCAACTTCTTTTTCTGTCTTTTTCTTAGGGCATATGGAAGTTCCCAGGCTAGGGGTCAGGTCGGAGTGGTAGCTGCCAGCCTATACCACAGCCACAGCAATACAGGATCCAAGCCACGTCTGTGACCTACACCAGAGTTGGCGGCAATGCTGGATCCTTAACCCATTTAGCGAGGCCAGGGATCAAACCTGCGTCCTCATGGATACTAGCCGGATTCCTCACTACTGAGCCACGACAGGAACTCCCACAAGACCTTTTTAATAATAGAAACTGTTTTCTACCTCATTGTCCTTCAGTAAAGCATTTATTAAAGTACCCTATTTATTACTTATGTTTGAACTGAACTGCAAATCATCTTTGCCACTTCTAACACAGGAGACCTGCACACAAGAGCCCAAAAAACATTTGCATAACTGAATACATTAGTATACAAATATATCTTTATGTATTTTTATGATTTTAAGACATTGATTATGTGACCATTAAACTGGAAAAAGGAATGATTGACTTAATATATGCTAATATATTCTGAGATCAAAGTTAGGTGTTAACATATAAAATAATATTCAATATGCTGATTTTTTATTATTCCCATTATCTTAATCAAGAAAACAAAACTGCATCTAGCTTCTGTAAAACTACCTTGCTTTAAAAACTACCTTCTTTTTAGAAAATTAATGCCTTTATTCTTGTTGGTACTTGTTTTACAACTCTGTCTTTGTTATTACTGCTGTAAACTAAATGCCTGTGTACCCTTAAAATTCATATGGTGAAATCTAATCCCTAGTGTGATGGTACACGGAGGTGGGACCTTGGGGAGGCGACTAGATCATGAGGGCAGAGTCTTTATGAATGGGATTAGTGTCCTTATAAAAGAGATCCCCAAAACTCCCTCACCCCCTCAGGCATGTAAGAATGCAGCCAGAAGATGGCCATCTATGAATCAGAAAGCAGGTCCTCACCAGACACCAAATCTGCCAGCATCTTGATCTTGGACTTTGCACCCTCCAGATTGGGACATAAATGTTTGGTGTTAAGCCACACAGTATTTTGTTATACCAAGACAAGGATACAAAACGTTTGCATCACCCATTCTAAATATTTTATATCTGGAATATTAAGTGCTATGAAATCTTACTTTACATTTTCATGAACTTTAAAAAGTTCTGCCATCATGGTTTCTTTCTATTATAAGCATTTTCAGCACATATACAAAGGTAACATTTTGAAAGCTTTATGTTATTTGACTGAATATTTTACCGTAAAGAAGAAATTTCAGAGTTCCTGTCGTGGCTCAGTGGTTAACGAACCCAACTAGTATCCAGGAGGATGTGGGTTCAGTCCCTGGCCTTGCTCAGTGGGTTAAGGACCCAGCGTTGCCGTGAGCTGTGGTGTAGGTCACAGATGCGGCTCAGATCCCATGTTGCTGTGGCTGTGGTGTAGGCCAACAGCTACAGCTCCAATTCAATCCCTAGTCAGGGAACCTCCATATGCCACAGGTGAGGCCCTAAAAAGACAAAAAACAAACAAAAAACAATAAAAAAGAAGCAGTTTTGAAAAGAGTTTGAACAGATTTATTTGCTGTAAAGTAATATTTCTACATCTTTGGTACATTTTAAGGAGAGACTATCATGTTCAAATCATTAGCTCCATCCTCAGCTACAGATTGCAGATAAAATGCTTATAGTGATTCTTCTCAGACAACTGAAGACCTTCTTTCCCCAAATTTTGTTAATTACCAGGTTTAAACATGTGTGTCTTGAGACATTGCCCAAAGTTCAAGATAACCTGGTCTGTGTAGCATTGTAGGAGTGTATGCTCTTCATCAACAAATGCCTCTCACTGTATACAGTCCTTCCTAGAACTTGTCCCTGAGGATACATGGGAAGGATACACATATTTTTTTGGAAATAAAATACTAAAGAAGAAAAAACAGGAATATAAGTAGTTTGAAATTTAGATTCCAAGTCATTCTGGACTTCAGTAGAACAAACCAAGACCTTTACCACGACCCAGTAAGCAAAAGTTAGTGTGGACTGTTCAAAGCCCTCAGTGAAAAATAATGGCTTAATCCAACTAGGAGACCAGAAGCTGGGTCTCTCTATTGAAGACTGTTAGTAACAGTCAGGAGAGCACTTTGGAGAACTTGAGCTTAGAAACCATAAAAACTAGGCAATCCTCAGGTATAGGTGCTATTCAAAATTTTGACTTCTTTGAATTACTCTTAGGCATTTGATGTCTGTTTGGTCTTTAAAAAAAAAAAAAGGCCCTTGACTCAAACTGAATCAAAATTCTCACACTGCATTCTTCATTTCATCCTCCTCTGAGATTCACTGTGAAGACTTTCTTTTAAAACTTCAAGCCTGGGATTTCCCCTTGTGGCTTAGTGGTAATGAACCCACAGTACCCACGAGGACATGGGTTTGATCCATGGCCCCACACAGTGGGCTAAAGATCTGGTGTTGCCATGAGCTGTGGTGTAGGTCGCAGACATGGCTTGGATCTGGCGCTGCTGCGGCTGTGGTGGAGGCCAGCAGCTACGGCCCTGATTCGATCCCTAGCCTGAGAACTTCTATTTGCCGCAAGTAAAAAAAAAAAAAAAAAAAAAAAACTTCAAGCCTGAAGAAGTTTGTCTCTCCTGAGGTACAGTTATGCTTCCTCTGATCTGATAATGAAAATTAACTCACTGACCAAGACTCTTTTTTCCCTCTGAGCCAAATTTGAGACTGAATAATAGTTAACGATTTGAATCTAATCACCTGCATGTGTTTTTTCTATCCTGCACCTGACTTTCTACTTCTGCTTGTTTCCCTGATTTTCTATGTCTACTTTATCATTATTATAAATATATGTTCTCACTGTAAGATGATTCAAATCCTTTGTGGATCAAGGTGGTGAATAAGTAAGGAGCTAAATGAATACTTATGATCTGTCTCTTTAATACCTTGATCCATCTATTAATTTCTTTATCCTCCATCCCAAGGCATCCTCTCCTCAGTAAATGGCTTCACTGTCTATGCAGATCTCATGCCAAAAACCTAAGAATTACCTATAATTCTTCCCTTTTTCATCATCCCTCACATACAATTCACCAGTAAATTCTGTTAGCTCTTCTTCTTAATTACATCCTGTTTGATTTTTTTTTTTTTTGGATCCCCCACCCTCTCCATCTCTATCACTTCTGCCTTGGAATACCAGCTCTCTTCCAGAGGAAAAAAAAAAGAAATTACTAACAATTTTCTATTATTCTCCTCTTATTCTACTACAATTGCTCTTACTAAGACTTTATATTTTTTAGAGCAGTTTTAGGTTCATGGCAAAACTGAGAGGAAGGTAGAGAGATGTCCCATACACCTCCGACTCCCATATATGCCTAGCTTCCCCCCTTATCAACCTTCCCCACCAGATGGTACATCTGTTACAGTTGACGAACCTACATCACCATATCATCATCATTCAAAGGCCAGGGTTTACATTACGGTTCCCTTTTGCTGGTGTAGATTCAGCAGGTTTGAACATATGTTTAATGACACATATCCACCATTTAGTTTCATACAAGAGTACTTTCACTGCCCCCCAAATCCTTTGTGCTCCCCCTTCCACCCCTGCCTCCATTCCTAACTCCTGGCAACCACTGATCTTTTTACCTCTCCATAGTTTTGCCTATTTGTCATATAGTTGAATTCACACAATATATAGTCCTTTCAGATTGACTTTTTCCACTTAATGATACACATTTAAGGTATCTCTGTCTCTTTTCATGGTCTGATAGCTCATTTATTTTTAACAATGAATAATAAGCCGCTACCTGGACATACCATAGTTTATTTATCCATTCTACCTACCGAAGGACATCTTGGTTGCTCCCAAGTTTTGGCAATTATTAATGAATCTGCTATAAATGTCTGTAGGCAGGTTTTTGTATAGACATAAGTTTCCAACTCCTTTAGCTAAAATTCCAAGGAGTGCAACTGTTAGATAGTATAGTAAGAGTACAGTTAGTTTTGTAAGAAACTGCCAAACTGTCTTCCAAAGTGGCTGTGTCATTTTGCATTCCCTCCAGCCATGAATGAGAGTTTCTGTTGCTCCATACACAATTCCTTTTTTAATGAATGATCTTTTAAAATATAAAGCAGATACTTCTCTCTGGTGTTTTCCATCCTTCTGAGGAGTTCTACTGCACTTTAAATAAATCCAAATCCTCTTTCTCTTGTCAATAAGGTACCACATAATCTGGCCACTGCCTATATCTGTCCTTCCGATCAAAATTGCCCCCAATCAAAATGGCCTGTGGGCCATCCTTCTTCTTTCTCAGACAAGCCAAGCTTATTGTCATTTTTGGACTTGCCGTTGCGTCTGGCCAGATCACTAAGTTCCACATTGTCTCACGGCTGCCTGTCTTTCAGGTCTCACAACTTACCACAAGTGCTGTCCTCTCAGAGAAACTTTCCCTCACCACACACTCCCCAACTAGCATCACTATCAAACTAACACTGCCATCTCCCATCACTTGTCACCTTTTTACTCAGTTTTATTTTCTTCATTGTACTTATCTCCATCTATGTCTTACTATATTTATTACTTATTTATCTTCTGCCTCCTGATACAAGTTTCCTGACACTAAGGGCATTGCTTTTCATGAATACTGTTTCATCTCCACATCTAAAAACATATATATTAGGTACTTGATAAATATTCATTGAACTAATGAATACTTAATGTTTCTTAAATATAAAGCTCAACTACTTGAATTAGGCCAATGAGAAATAACAAAGAACAGTAATACACACTGCCTTCTAAGAGCTAAGATCTATTTAGAGGGAAAAGCTCAATACATACAACATAAATAAAAATACAAGGACGATCTAGGGAGGGCAAACACTTTGTCAGTGTAAATGAGCAGGGAAAGTTTAATGTGCAATTGAGAAAATCAGCCTGTCTAAAACTTACAATGGGCCAGAACTTCTTGAAAGCTAGGAAAGCACAGAGATTATTTTTAAGCTACCAATCCTGTACAAGAGGCAGACAGACTACACATGTCAAAATCCTGGCTCTGCCTTTTACTTTCTGGGTTTATGTCTCTGTTTCTTATTTTCTGTATTTACAAAAAGAGTGATAACTAACTCATTCACTCACTGTGTTGACAGCATTAATTGAGAAACAGTTTAGTCTTTCACTTGAAAAGACAAGGGTTCTAGTCTCATTGAACTTCCTTTCTAATAGGATAATATTATAATAAACATAGAATGTATTTATTATGTGAGATAATGCAATGGAAATGCTTGGCACAGTACCCCGTACCAAATAACCACTCAAAAATTTACCTATTATAATTTTTATTACACATTAGATAACAATGTAAGTTTTGGAGCAGGAAAAAAATGTTAAAAGCAGTGTTTTAGAAATAATAGTTTATTAACAAAAAGAGAATATTAGAAAGGATTGAGATCAGAGACAGAGAAACCAGTTATGATTTTTGTAATTTGTATGGTCTCCTATCATTCTGCCTAAAGAAAGGATAACTTTAAATCTGCATCCTCAGTTTTACTTGGATTCTGATAATCTTCCTTAGGGTAATTCAGCTGCCTCCCTTTTGCCAAAAGTAGATTCTGGCAATGACCTGCCTCTTGGTAGCACACTCAGAACTAAGAGTAAATAATAAATACAGCAAATACCATGCTATATCAGGCTATGCTCTCAATTTTTAATTACTTACTAATCACCAGTGTCTAATATATGAGGTACTGTGCGTGCATTCTTCCCAAATTAAGTTCTGACATCTGAGAGTTCAAAAGTGAGCAGAGAAGAAGAATATACGAGCATAATCTTGGAAAGTGGTGGACAACTTAATACGAATATTCCAAGGAGGAGCAAAGGGCCATCAGAGAAAGAGGGGATAATGAGATAGCCAAGAATTAGGAGGGGTTTATCACAGTCATAAATGGAGGAATAAATAACAGTATTCTCTGTTGATAATAATGGTAATCACCAACATTCACTGAGCACTTACTATGTGTCAGTTACCATTCTAAGTGTTTTATAAGGCTTAACTGGTAATCCTAATAATAAACCATGAAATGACTACTAGTGTTATTCCTGGCTTGTAAATAAAGAAACTAAAACCCAGAGCTACTAAATAACTTGCCCATGGACACATAGCTGTGAAGCTGTAAAGGATGTATGTGACTCTGAGGAATCTAATTCTAGAGCCCATGCCCATCATCATGTGCTTTCACTGCAGCATATATTGCATTGCACAAACTTGATTTCTAATTAGTGTTCTTTGGCAAACAAAACAAAACAGAAGTTAAAGATAGAAATAATTCTTCTCTCAGAGTTCCTATCATGGCTCAGTGGTACCCAACTACTTTCCATGAGGATGCAGGTTTAGTCCCTGGACTTGCTCAGTGGGTTAAGGATCTGGTGTTGCCATGAGCAGTGGTGTAGGCTGCAAATGCAGCTCAGATCCTGCATTGCTGTGGCTGTGGAATTATTTAACCCCTAGCCTGGGCACTTCCATTTACTGTGGGTGAAGTCGTGAAAAGACAAAAAAAAAAGCAGTTCCTGCTGTGGCACAATGGGTATTGGCAGCATCCTGGGAGTGCTGGGAAGCAGGTTCAATCTCCAGCCTGGCACATGGGTCAAGGATACTGTGTTGCCACAGCTGTGGCTTAGGCTGCAACTGTGGCTCATATCTGATCCCTGGCCAGGGAACTCCATATGCCTGTGGGCATCTAAAAAAGAAAAAAAAATTCTGCTCTTAATCCCTATCTATCCGGCCACCTCCATTGTGGATGGTTCCTCAAACCCTGATTTCCCACATGTTGCGAGAGCAGAAGGTATAATCTCTTTACCTCTTCCTTGGTCATGAGATAGAAACATAAAAGGCTTTTGTGCCACAATCAATTAGGTTTGGAACAAGATATCCATCCCTGGGAATCACCTGCTACTTCATCAATCAATGTCACCCAAAGTATTGGTGACCTGGAAGAGCAAGGTCAGGCAAGTAAATACTGGAAGAATTTGGGAGATGCCCAGTTTTATCAATCATTTTCTTTTTCAAACTGGTATAAAGCAAAAGTTAGAAATTCATAGTCATTCACATTAGACGGATCACCTGATTATCTGTATTGGATTCTCAGAAATGAAAGGGAATTGAAGGATATTTTGTTTCATTGAGAAAGTAAACCCTCTACCAATCAAGGGGTAAAACCAATCTTCCAGACTAGCAGAACATAATTTCTGTTATTAAAAAAATAGTGCCTCTTTATTTTTCTTCCAGAGGATACAAAAAAAAAAAGATAATATTTTTTAAAGCTAAAGACAAGCACAAAGATTTCTTTAATATTGCACAAAACTCTCAGAATATAATCAGGATTTCCTACTAAATTAATTTTTGTATTTATCCTAATACAGTTCTCCAATATCTAGTTTGCTGATTTTAGACTAAAATAATCAAGTAAATGTAAACTCTATAAATCAACTGAATCTTGCCTCTTTCCAACAATTCCATTTCCACACAAGACACATCATTTTGTAATACATTTTGTAGGCCACTCTATATGTCCACGAATGTTTTAAGAATTGCAATATAGCATAGTGGTTATGAGAACAGATTCTTGAGGTCAGCTGCCAACATCTGAATCCTAGCTCCTCCAGTGGCTAGTTGTATGACTTTGAGTTAGTCAGTTAGCCATCCTGTGCTTCAGTTTTCTCATCTGTAAACTGGTGAAAATATCAGTATATACCACATAGAGTTGTTGTGAAGATTAAAGAGTGAACACAGGTAAAGTTGGTGGAACAGAGTCTGCGCACAGTGATTCTCAGTATCTGCTATGACTTGTTAATTTTGTTTTCCCGCATTTGATCTTTGAATCAACCAAGATCCTTAAGTAGGACAGATACAAGGCATCCTAGTTTTTTACGTACTACTTCCTGGTAGACTGTATTTTCTATCTGTGTGAGTGTGTTAAAATATTGATTACACACATGCCCGTTCCCTGATAATGAATTTCACAATGCTATGCACACAGTAAGCATTCATTAAGTATGCTATAAAAGCAAAATGGATGAAAAAGATACTGATAAGTTCATGCATCAGTTTGTTGGACTTCGACAGAAGCTTGCAAATAAGTGCATAAAAATAACAATAATCATAACAACAATCAGAAATAAATTTTTTGGTCCATATCTGTGGCATGTGAAAGTTCCTGGGCCAGGGATCAAATCCGCACCACAGCAGCAACCCAAGCTACTGCAGTGACAATACCATATCTTAACACACCACGCCACAAGAGAACCCCTAGAAATATAATTTCTTATGAGGCAACACTAGCAAACAAAAAATGCACAGATAAGAAATTCTGAGAGAAAGCTTAGGTTCTGCTCTAGTAGCAATCAATGAAATGTAGTCCTTACAATTCTAAATGGTTTGCTTATAGTGAATGTCCATTTCCAAAGAGTTAAAATAACTTGCTCACAACTGCCAATATTTATTTATATAAAGTACATATGCATCATTTGTTTACATTATTTGAGAATCAAGTCAAGCCACAAACACTGTTGATGTCACTGGGCAGCCCCTGGTCTCCTTCTCGGGGCCCAGTGATCACCCAGTGGGCTTGGCTTTGGATCTGTTCTCCTCTGGTATTGAACCTAGCACCCACTTTATCACCCTGCTTTCAGAGCTAAAACCTCTAAGAGGTTCCCCTCCACTGCTTGTCCTCACAAGGATAATAATCCCCTTTGTCATAGACAAATTGAGGAGTATTAGTAAGAACACAACCAAAATGTCGAGGTCAATGGTAATCATATCAGAGAAGCCTAGAGAAAAACGCTGGGTTTATTAGTAGGAAACAGTGAGGGATCGGGTGTAGCTGGACTTGGACTATGTGAAAGACTGAGATAGGGAATAGGAATTAGACTTGCTTTTATCTGACCGCAGATTAAATGTAAAGGAGACAGATATGGACTTAAGACATGGAAGAACTCACTGATAATCGGGAGGTGGAATACGATGCTGCAATACCAACAGGGGCTAGACAACAACATGACAGAGATGCTCTAAAATAAATTCCAAAACCAGCTGGATGGGGTAGCTGTACCAAATGACCTCTGCAGTCACAAAAGTGGTTCCATATGACTCTACAAAGCCAGGGAATGTAAGTGGGAAAAAACATGAATAAACTGGAGTTCCTGTTGTAGCTCAGCAGGTTAAGAACCTAACTAGCATCTGTGAGGATGCAGATTCAATCTCTGGCCTCATGCAGCAGGTTAAAGATCTGGCATTGCTATGTGCTGTTGTATAGGTCGCAGATACAGCTCCGATCCTGCATTGTTGTGGCTATGGTATAGGCTGGCAGGGCTGGCAGATGCAGCTCCGATTTAGCCCCTAGTCTGGGAACTTCCATATGCTTAGGGTGTGGCTCTTAAAAGAAAAAAGAAAAAAAAAACATATATATATATATATGTACTGAAGCTCACAAAAATGGTTCCTAAAAGACAAAAAGGAACTTTCCAATAGCAAGATGTGTTTGTAATGGCCTATTAAATATACATATCCATGGTAAGTGTACTAAAGATGCTACGTCCTGTTGTGGGTTAGACCGTGTCCGCTAAAGAGCTCTGTTGGAGTCCTAACCCCCAGTACGTGTGACCATGACTTCAGCTGGAAATAGGGCCTTTACAGATAATGTTCAAGTCAAGGTGTGGTCATATGGGATTAGTGGGCTCAAAATCCAATGACCAATGTCCTCATAAGGACAGCAAGATTTGAACACACAGATACAGAGGGAAGAAGGCCATGTGAAGACAGAGACTGATGTCATGCAACCAAAGGAACGCCAAGGATTGGTGTTAACCACTAGGACCTAGAAGAGGCAAGGAAGAACTCTTCTCTAGAGTCTTCAGAGAGAGCACAGCCCTGCCAGCACTTTGATTTCAGAGTTCTGGTCTCCAGAACTGTAAGAGAATAAATTTCTGTTGTTTTAAGCCACCTAGCCTGTGGTACTTTTTATGGCAGCCCTAAAAAAACTCATACACACACTTTAATTTATTCTTCACAGCAATATTACAAAAAGCATTAGAACTTCTAACAGTGGATGAAAATACTAATATTGAGGTTAGAAAACGTGGTCAAGGAATTCCCATTGCGGCTCAGTGGGTTAAGGACCCAACGTCATCTCTGTGAGGATGTGGGTTCTATCCCTGGCCTTGCCCAGGGGATTAAGGATCTGGTATTGCCGCAAGCTGCAGCATCCATCACAGATGTGGCTCAGATCCGGTGTTGCCATGGCTGTGGTGTAGGTCGCAGCTGCAACTCTGATTTGACGCCTGGCCCAGTAACTTCTATATGCCACAGATGCAGCTATAGGAAAAAAAAAAAGAAAGAAAGAAAGAAAAGAAAAACTTGGTCAAGGTCGAACACTAGAAAACTGCAGAAACAGAACTCCATCCAGGCCTGAATTCCTCTCAATCCAGTTCCCTGATCCACGCAACCTTCTACAACAGGGACTCACCCAGAGAATACCACACACACTGGTATTGGGGACGCGAGTGTTATATGACTTATGTTTCCACTTAATTATTATCTATCCTGGAGGAGCCCAGTTCTGGGCTATCCTCTGTAGTGAACCTGACTTAGGTGGGAGACGCAGGGTCCAAGAATGAAAGCAAAATGCAGACCCACTGGGGCTTCTCTTCATACCAGTGACGTGCCTATACTCCCATCCTCAGTGGCACCAACCCTGATATTTATTTAGATACAAGATATTTGCCTGAATTTTGATTTATTGGCAAGGCAGTGTAATCAAAAGTATCAAAAACTTTTGACAGGGAGATTAAAAAGTAGTGGCTTGTCCAAATATACATCCTTAGTTGTTATCTTAAAGATTCAGGAAACCATGGCAGGGCAATTTGAAGCCATCGCTGGTTTCTATTTTAGTCAAAGAGTTGATCTGAAAGTGTCATAAGTCTTTGTTATACCTTTAAACAGATTTTTTTTAAAACCATGCATAGGGAAGGCAACAAAGGCAAAGAGAATTATGCATGAGCATCTGAGGCATTCTGGTGGAGGCTGACACGTTGTGATCATCTGGAAGTTCATCTGCTCCTTCGCCAAGAGAAGGAGCTTTTGGCCGGAAATGTTTGTTGGCTGCTGGTGGGCAGCTGCTAGGCAAGCCTCCAAGTGGTAACCTGCTTCACTCAAGAATCTCTTAAAATATTTATATATACATGCTAAAAAAAACACCCAATGGAACAATGCACCCAGGTACTTTTAAAAGTCACAAAAATACTGTGCCATTGTACTCAGGGAGTTGCTAAATTTTCCTTTTCAGAACACAGTGCTTCATAGGAGTCATGCTGGAAGAATCTGTGTATATGGAAATGTGAAAGTAAGATTTCTCTATAATGGTAAACCAATATGGTCTTAAATTTCTAGAATAGTTGTGAACATAGATCTATATGAGAAAGGTCACTTGGCCTCCTCAAGAACCATCTCAATTCTCAGAATGAAGAGGGCGTTTGCTTCAAAGAAGTACTTAGGCCACAGATGATTTTCCCTGGCATTCGATTCACCCAATGTATACTGGGTAGATACTTGTTGTCTTAAAGCAACTAGGGTTGCAAAAGTGATCAAACAGCAAGGCAGATAGTGCGGTGAGTAAAAAAAACATTAGCTTTGGAGTCAAGTTCCAAATCCCAGCTCTGACGTTCACAAGCTGTGCTGTCCTGGCAACTTAGCCTCTCTGAATGTCAGTTTCTTCATCCATGCACTCAATCATCATGCCAGCCTCACAGGCTGTTCTGATCAAATGACACTGTGCAGGTAAAGTACCTCGCCAGGACTTGCTGGCAGCATCATGTCTCAATAAATGTGTGTTTTTTCTTTTCCCTCTCCAACTCTCCACCCCTCCATGATAGTAACCTCCATTTTACACAGATCCCACTCTACTCCCAATGCCTCCTGAGCAAGACTCATGCCATCTGTCCTGGACCCCCCAGGCAGGAGGCTATGTGACATGTTCAACACCTGTGGCCAGACCACCAAGAGCTGGACTGCTGAGACAAGGCTAGTTATGCAATGGCTGAGACGTATAGGTCACATTTGGGATTTTATTTTATTTTTCATAGTAGTAATAGGAGATACTGAAGGACTCAAATGGACTTTCAGTTTAAAGGATCACTTCACCACTAGAGACTGAACTCTGGAGACAGGGGATGAAGGAGACTCTTGCAGAGTTCAGTCAAGAGACAGAAGGATCCTAGATTGGAATGGGGCAGGTGTCAGTGGAAAGAAAAATAATTGAATGAATTTAAGGAAAATTTCAGCTAAAATGTTGAACTGAAGGCTGACTAGATATGCAGTAGAGGGAGAGAAAGGAAAAAAATCAGTGGCACATCCATAACTGACAAGAGCTTAGAATAGTATCTGGCATGTAATGTACATTCAATAAATGTTAATTATTTTTATTACACTTACTATACAATATGTTAAAAATATACTCAAAGCACACACAAATACGATTTTTCTTAGTACAAAATTATGAAAGGATTTTTATAGTTTTCCTTCTGAAATTCTTTGGCTGGGCATCTCAGTGAATTTATGATTGATTATATATTAACAACAAGCATCTTGCATATTCAGGAATTCTTACAAAAAGGGAGTCTCAACTACAAATTGTTTCCAAAGGCCATGAAAATCTTATGAATGCTAATTTTAACAATTAATAAAGTTGACTTAATATTATACTCTGCAGACATTTAATTAAACATTTATCAATGTGAGTTTTACAGTTTTTCTTTTTCAGACTTTGGAGCCCATCTCTTGTTTTCAGGACTCAAATATTTTCAAAGGGCCTTAAAAAAGCTTTTAGGGCTTAAGTCACATGCCTGTTATGCCTAACTAACAGAATGGACCTGAAATGATGGACATATGAGAAAGAATCAAATGAAGCCAGGATCATAATACATGGAATTCTGCTAAAGTGTACAATTTAGAGAAAATGACACATGATCTAATTCTTCTCAACCCTTATTAATTTGTTCCCAGGCTATCTGCTCCCTAACTTGGGAAGTTTACCAAATGCCACTGCAGGTTAATAAACACCATTTACCCTTTCATCTTACTTATATGTAAATAAGGGCTTATCATATTATGCATTTTGTCAGACTGTTTAGGATCAAGGCCACTCACTGCATATTAATGATTACCGTTATGAAAGTATTAGATTTTCAAAAGGGCAGCAAACACTACCTCCAGAGGATAGCATTCTTTACCATAAAAGGACATTAAATATTATATAATTCAAAAAGAAGAAATGACTTGCCCAAAATCATGTAGCAGCTACTGACAGCACCAAGGGAGTCACTTCTGGAAACATTCTGACTATGTTTTACCAGAGTTCTTACTTGAGTTCTTATTAGTTCCTTAAGAGAAGAATGAACGCTAGTCAGGGACTTGTAACCTAGAATCTCAGTTTCAACTCACAAGGCATTCAGAGTGGTCATACATACTCTTGGTACCATATGTAAAGATCAAACCTTTAGAACTCCCTCTGAGAACAAATTAGGGAGATTAAAATGATCGAAACAATCTTTCAGGAAATTGGTTATTTACCATGAATTCTCCTCAAGGAACCTGAATGCATTTAAGAATCTGCCTGAGGAGTTCCCGTCGTGGCTCAGTGGTTAAAGAATCCGACTAAGAACCACGAGGTTGCGGGTTCGATCCCTGGCCTTGCTCAGTGGGTTAAGGATCCGCCGTTGCCGTGAGCTGTGGTGTAGGTCACAGACGCGGCTCGGATCCCGCGTTGCTGTAGCTGTGGTGAAGGCCGTTAGACCCCTAGCCTAGCGGGTGCAGCCCTAGATAAGCCAAAAAGACTAAAAAAAAAAAAAAAAGGAATCTGCCTGAAATGTAAATTGGTAGGAAAAAAAACAAAACAAAACACAGTCAACCTTTTCCATCTATTCCAGTAGAAATCATACAGCTAATGGGATTATCTCAAGTGATTCACTCAGCGGTTCACAAGAAATAACCAAGTGAACCCTGATTCATATAAAGAGTAATTTTTATTCCGGACAGTCCCTGCCTGATACTGCTACTGGGAAATGGCATGAGAAAAGTGAATGCCATACTGATTTTCCATAGGCTGACACTGGTCATACTAAAATGTTGGAAAGTGAAATAACTACAGTAGTATTACGATCAAGGAATTCTAACTAAATAATAATGATTCCTTTTCATTGCAGCTATTACTCATGTGCGAAATGTGATCATCTAATTTTCATGACATCGCAATAATTAAATATTACTACACCACTTTAACAGATGAACAAAATGAGTTTTGGAGAACTTAAAAAATGCATCCAAAGTTACACAGAGCTAGGCTCCAAACTCACGTCTGCATGATAACATGGCCTTGCTCTGAAGAAGTATATAATTCTACATTTGAATTACAGGGTATTAGCCAGTTGTTAGGCATTTCTGAAACCATCCCTATAATTGGTTACAAGAGCCTAAAGATCAAGCTGGGGCTCTGACAAGGGGGCGATCTGGAAGTCATTGCTGTGGATGGTAATCAAAGGAGAGGATACATGGCTTAATTCTCTTGAGGTTTAAATTTGAGACCATTTCATTCCAAAAATATTTAGAGAATATCTACTCAGGCCAGGCACAGTTCTAGAAGCTTGGGATACATCCACCAGCAAAAGACACAAGACGATCTCTGCCCTTCTTGGGGTTTACATTCTCACAAGGGGTGGAGGGAACACATAAAAACATAACAAATAAGTAAATTATATAGTATGTTAAAAGAGGTGCTAAGGTGACTACAGAAGGAAAAAGGGAAGTGGGGAGAGTAGTGGCACTTACTAGGACTCCTATGAAAATTCCCAATGATTCGCTCAGTGGGCACATCAGCAAATGAAAAGTGAGTTTCCTATCTGCTTTGGTACTAATACATCTGAGGTCATCCAGCGAGTCTGGGTAAAAATAATCGTTCTGGAAATGGCCGATAGCTTCTTCAGAAGGACATCCTAAAGAAGCTCAACTCAACAGACCACTGCCCCTATGTATCCTGGGGCTGCTGCCAGAAGACCCAGAAATCCCGCAACCCAGGCAAATACAATCACAACAACAACTCGGGCTATAACCAATGCCCAGTGTCCTAACTGAAACAAACAAAAACCACGGCATCTGTGCCAGGATGGTCTCATCTCCATCTACCGACCCACATTTTCTCCTTGCTCTGAACAAAATCATGAAGAACCACTACTCAGGAACAGGCCTGAGATTCCCAGGCTCCCTCATGGTTCCTCACTCCGGGTATGTCCCACTTCATTGGTAGCAATGAAAAGCAGGCAGGGGAGCCTTTCTTGCGTATGAAGTAAACAGAGCAACAATGAAGTGTGATTTCAGGGGAAGGGCATGGCTTCCTGCCCACATGCATGAACAATGAATTTAGCCAGCAACAATATCTGCAAGTAGTAAAGTATTCAACTAACAGAATGAAAAATGTTGTTAAAGCAAAGTTTCCTATCATGTACAATCCTACAAATTGTATCTCCAATTATTTTAACTGACTGTGTATGCCCAGTCTCAAAAATATATCCATACTACATTACAAGGATTTAAACAGGTGTATCTTGAAATTTATTCTTTTGAATGTGATTCTTTATGGTAGAATGAAAAATTACTGAATAGTTGTTTTTTTTAATAATAATAACACATTGATGTAAAGTTTACCATCTTAACTTTTTTTTTTTTTTGGCTTTAAGGGCCGCACCAGCAGCATATGAAAGCTCCCAGGCTAAGGGTTGAATTGGAACTGCAGCTGCCAACCTATGCCATAGCCACAGCAGTACCAGATACATAATCCACTGAGCAAGCTCAGGGATTGAACCCACATCCTCATGGATACTAGTTGGATTTGTTTCCACTGCACCACAATGGGAACTCCCCCATCTTAACCATTTTCCAGTACAGCTCTGTAGTGATGACTATACACACAGGATCTATAGATCTTTTCCATCTTGCTACATTGAAACTCTATACCATAGAACAACTCCTCTTCTCATCCTCCCCACAATGCCTCCCAACCACCATTCTACTTTCTGTTTTTGAGTTTGACTATTTTAGGTCCCTCATATAAGTGGAATCATGCATTCCCTTTTTTTTTTTTTTTTTTGGTGACCATCTTTTTTTCACTTAGCATAATGTCCCCAAGGTTTGCTCATGGTATAGAATATAACAAGATTTTTTCTTTTTAAAGACTAAATAATATTCGATTTTTTAATGAGCAACCTTTTTCTGTAATATATATAGGCTAAAATATTTACATTTTCCACAGAAAAATATAATTCTAAGAGACTTCTAAGAAAGGTATTTTTTTCAGTGGTTTCCCACATCACTTCCGAAACCAAAAGTCTTACTCTGTGTTATTTTAAGCTTAAAAATAGAAGCTTTTCAAATGATATTTTGACATGTCACTCTGGCTGCCCCAAGTGTGAAAGAAGTAGTCAAGCAGCATGTCAGCAGGGTAACTGAGCATTTGCTTTTCTTTTTACTTACCAAGTTTCAATTAGGATGACACACTAATTTATTAGTATCTGAATGCATTTTATTTCTAGGAGAAATGCATGAGACAAAGCATTATAAACTCATACAGACAAAAACCAAGACACAAAGTTGTTTCCTTTCACATTTAGGATTTACTGGAATCCAATTTTTTCAATGCCTAAATTGTCTTCTTTCAAGTCAACTAGAAATGTTGGCTTTTTATAAACGTAAGAAATCCCACTGTTAAATTTGATTAAATATGCAGAGCTATCAAAATCATTATTATTATTATTATTACTGTCTGTTGTCATTTTAGGGCCACACCCGTGGGATATGAAGGTTCCCAGGCTAGGGGTCTAATTGGAGCTACAACTGCTGGCCTACACCACGGCCAAAGCAACACGGGATCCCAGCCACGTCTGCAACCTATACCATAGCTCACGGCAACCCCGGATCCTTAACCCACTGAGCGAGGCCAGGGATCGAACCCGCAACCTCATGGTTCCTAGTTGGATTAATTTCCACTGCGCCATGACAGGAACTCCTAAAATCATTATTATTTCAAATACTTTTTAAAAGACTAGATTTACCTTATTAATAAATGCCTAAAGAATTCATATAAGCAGACATAATAATCCTGGAAGAATTCAATATGTGGTCATGTGGTAGGGATTCCATCATGTTGGTGTCCAATTGCTGTATTTTTGACTTATCCACGTTCTAATCCTTTCAATTATCTACATTTATGGAACACTGATCCCTCATAAGCTGACAACATGCTCCCTCAAAAACTTTTGTCAGGGCAACTAAGAAAGTAAAAATGAGGCAGAGAGAAGAACTTCCATTGCTTGATTCTTGTCTTCTTTTCCATACTCCAGCCCTTCCCAGACTGTATACTTCACCCCTCCATGCCTTGTCAGACTTGCTCGCTTCAGAATATTCTCCTCTGCCCTGCTCTTACCAAACCTGAGTTCAACACTCAAAACTCAATTCAAGAAGTACCTTTTCAGGGAGGCTTTCTCAACTCCCCCAGGCAAAATCAGCTTCTATTTTAGTACTACCACTTTCTATTACAATTATTTATTTGAAAATGTATCACCCCATTACACTACACAATTTTCAAGGATAGGGTCTACGCCTTATTCATTTTTTGTGGTTCCAGCTTTTATTACAGTTCCTGGCACATGCATAATAGGTGCTCAGTACATTTGTTAAATAATCTTACGCACATACACATTCTGCTCATTGTCAACAGACTGCACTGTCTCCACTTGATTCTTTCACCATCTGCAAAACGGATTAACAAATCTTCACAGTGAGATTTTTAGAAAACTACACCAATATTAAAAAAATATATTCATTAAAGTACATTAATTGATTGGGGGGAGTATTTTAGGAGAAAATTTGGATCTTTAAAGATATACATAGATGATACCAACAATTATCACCCATTTGCTAAGTAACTCTTGGGCACCAGGCACTCACAGGAGACTTCTCTCTTTTAAATATATATATATTCCCTAAGCTCTTTAAACCATAGTCAATTAAGATTACTTATCTTTAAAATGTGATAATGATAAGGCTGATGGCATTCATTCCATTCAAGTAGAATAAATGACTAAATAATTAAAGGCAAGAGTAGGTAATGCTAATACAAGGAAGGGCACTATGTAACAAAACTGCTTCCAAGTCCAAAGGAGTTTCAAGTTTTTACCAGTTATTAGTTAATGTGGGTAAAAGAAGTAATTTAAACAAGGAGTGCCAACCAACAGAGCTTCCCAAGTTCACAAAGCATTCACTCTTTGCAGATGCCCCAGTTTCTTGTCTCTTTTGATCCGATAGGAGTTAACCTCCTACCCCATTTAGTCTTTCCCACTTCAAATATCTTAATGAACTGGTCAGAAAAAATAAAAACAAAAACATAAAAACAACTGACCTCCTCATGAAACATTAACACATTACCAAAACCACTAACTGGGGGCGGGGGGAATCCTCAAACTTGAGGCTGAAAAAGGGCTGAGAGAGGGAGGATGTTCCTCATACTCTTCTCTGTCCTGGAATCTGCAGAGAGCACGTTTTCTTACTACCTAATCCAATACAGAAAATCTAAGACTTAGCCCAGCTTCATTTCTTTAACTTGCAGACAAGGAGGTTGACTTCTAGCAATGATTTGATTTTAACAAAGCACCACTGCAAAGAAAAAAAAAAAGGCACCTTGGAATTTTCCCAGTGACCATAAAATTACATTTCATCTTCATTGTCCCTTTTCTCTTCTTCTTTCCCTACCCCTCCCCATCTCTTTTCTTCTTTATTTCCTTTCTCTACATTTGAAAGAAATCTAACCATCCTTAACCTTGCTTCTTTCAACCAGACCTTTTCTAAATTTTTCTCTGATGGGTCTAAGTAAGAGAAAGTGTGTTACCAGCTGTGTTTCCCCCACGATGGAGCCTAACAACCTCCCTGTCTCAATTCTGGGATGCCAGTAGTGAAGTCTCACCAGTGACTGCCAACACTCCTGAAATACCAATACAGTAAACTAGCAGGCATCAAAAGGATTCCTAAATCACACTGAGGACAGTTTTATTACCCATAAAGTAGAAAACCCACACAGAAGAGAAGCTGTCCTGGCTTTACTGTTTATTGGCCAGGTGGAACTGATTAAGAATGTGAGAATCTGTGGTACCAATAATCATGGGCTTCTTGTGTTCAACATAAGAAAGGGTTTCACATAACCCAGCAATAGCAGGGCATCCGCGCTCAAGAAATACAAACTTGGAGCTATTTATATTCAGGAATGGGCTAGACAGGCTGGCTCAGAGAAAATAATCTTAAGGGAAGAGTGTTGAAGACAGAGAAATGACTCTCTGAAACCACAAGGAAAGCACAGCAGATTACAATTCCTTTGCCAATGACTGCAAGGATGACCCCAAGTGAAATCAGCAAAGGCTCTGTTAAAATGAATGGGTAGCTCATAACAAGGCCTGGCTCTATTTAAAATCCTCTTTACAAAGGAGGTCAAAAATTGCATTCCCTGCAGGAGATGCCTTCTTGTCTGCAGGCTGCTTTACCAGATGCTGAGGTGGGGAAAGATGCCACTGCAGAAGTTAGACCAGGGCAACACCAGCATTTTATCTCTAATCCTTTCACAGAGAAAAACAGCACTGGTTTTATGAAAATTCTTAAAGTAGAAGAATCCAGAAAGACAAAACAAATACAATAGGTGGTCAGGATTCGTGGTATGAAGATTCTTTATTTTGCAAAAGTAAAAAATGATATGCACTTACATGCACTTTATGTTTCCAAAGGGAGCTGCTCCATAATCTAAAACTATCTAATTATATGTGACAAATCCATATATGTACATGTAACCAGGTCACCATGCGGTGCAGTTGGAAAATCTGACAGAAATCTGTAAACCAGCTATAATGCAAAAAATAAATAAATAAATAAATAATAAAATAAAATAAAATAAAACCACTGTGTGAATAGTATGCCAAAAAAAAATCTATACACTATATTTACCATACAAAAACAAGTTATGACTACTGAAGACCAAAAATGAAAGTTTCCAGAGAACTTGGCAGTTTTTCATGGAATAGTAAGTCAATTAAGATTTGACAAGGTACTCCTGTCATGGCGCAGCACAAACGAATCCGACTAGGAACCGTGAAGTTGCAGGTTCGATCCCTGGCATTGCTCAGTGGGTTAAGGTTCCGGTGTTGCCATGAGCTGTGGTATAGGTTGCAGACGTGGCTCGGATCTGGCGTTGCTGTGGCTCTGGCTCTGGTGGCTGTAGTTCCGATTAGACCCCTAGCCTGGGAACCTCCATATGCCGTGGGTGCGGCCCTAAAAAGACAAAAAAAAAGGTTTGACGACAAGATGGGTTTACATATTCAGGTAGAAATTTGCTTTTAATGAAACCATTTGGTCTACGGCAGATAGAACTTCTCATCAAGGATTCAGTTTTCGAAACTCTCAACAGGGACCTGGTATATGGCACAGGGAACTCTACTCAATAGCCTGTGAAGGTCTATATGGAAAAAGGATCTAAAAAAGAATGGATGTGTGCATACCTGTAACTGAATCACTTTGATTTACAGCAGAAATTATCACATTGTAAATAGACTATACTTCAGTAAAACTTTAAAAAAGGAAAAAGAAAGCTCTCATAATTTCCACTGTTATTCCATAAAAACTTTATCACTGACTTCTCAAATTATAAATGATTATCAAAGGGAATAATTTTTACCCTAAATATGTGGAATGTGATTCAGCTAAAAATAAAAATAGCTCTTATACTAAAGAAATGAACACTAAAACTTTAGAGAAGGGAAATATGAGCACCTATGTGTAGAGAAAAGTGCACATGATCATAAATCATGTATCAGTCATCGATAAATGTGGAAACACAGCAAGTAAAATTAGAGCTTGGAATTTGATTACTATGGTATATATTGTGCCAAAAGAGAAATTAAACAGCCAAACGTAACTGTATCAGTATGCATGAGAAACCATCCTCTCCTAGTACATCTGTGCTTACCTAGAGTATAATTCTTTGTGATTGTGAGTATCAAAGATCATCAAAACCTCTATTGCAAGGCAAGAACCTTTCAAGCATTTCATACACTGTCAATGATGAGTCTTTAAGTCTGGCTTAACACTGAGGGCTGAATTTCAGAATATATAAATTCTGTTCCATTTTAAGACTAGAAGTCACTCATTTCACTCAAGGATCACTTTCAAGTTGAAGGATTAGAATATTCTTGGGATGAAGAAACCTTCTGCTCCCTTTAGGTTATTTTTTCACTATCCACGTGTAAAGGATTAAGCATGAAGTTATGAAACAGCTGTCGGGTCATGCATGTACTTTGGTCCCAAGGAAACACATTTCTCACCTGCGAAGCAGCATTTAATCTACACTTGATGTATGGTGTCTAATTGGGTTCAATGACAATGTAATGAAGACCTTATAAGGTAGGTACAAATTTGAAAATGGGAGTGGGGTGGGAAGAACCAGTGGGATTATTTTACTTATTAACTTCTAGATTTCTAACCTGAAGTTGGTTTTATTTTTTTTATTTTTTTTTGTCTTTTTGCCTTATCTAGGGCCATACCCGCTGCATATGGAGGTTCCCAGGCTAGGGGTCTAACAGGAGCGGCAGCTGCCGGCCTTCGCCAGAGCCACAGCAACGCGGGATCCAAGCCGCGTCTGCAACCTACACCACAGCTCACAGCAACGCCGGATCCTTAACCCACTGAGCAAGGCCAGGGATCGAACCCGCAACCTCATGGTTCCTAGTCGGATTCGTTAACCACTGAGCCACGACGGGAACTCCTGAAGTTGGTTTTAAATAACACTCTCTCAAGAGCTTCTGAGCTATACTGTCATTTGTCAATATCTTATAAATCTGGAAGCTTCATTTAGAAAGTTGATTTCAGAAAATTTCTACAACTGTGCAAATGTGTTGCACACCTGCTCACAGAATTGAGGATCATGAGCCAAAACAGCTAAACAGAAGGCAAAATACCCTAAGGAAAAGAGTTATGTTTGCTGAGTGAAGGTCTAAATGGATCACAAATCAAAACATAGACAAGTCAGTAGAGGCACCCTGCCCACAGGAAAGAGAACGCTCAGGGACTTCAACACCTGCCTCCTTATACCCAATGAGGAGGGGGGATTCCTCTATCCACCTGCCTAGCAGTTAACCAGTGTCTCTCCCTGGACCCAGGTTGAGCAAGAATTAACAGCCATCTACTTCCTATAAGCCCGCCTACGGACTGACACGTGCACACTCAGTCCTGGGATATATTTTCCAGCGCCCTGATGTATTTTCACTTGCTTGATAGGATCTGAGCTTCTAGAAGACTCCCCCCAAAGAGCTGGGAAAAGTTCTACCTTCATCCTCTGTGACCTCACGTCCAAGCCCAAATCATTCTCCACAAGATGATCTTACAAAGTACAAATCTAATCACATTCTTCTGCTATTTTCAAGTTTTCAAAGCAAAAAAAATTTTTTTCTCAGCAAAGCCTTCTATCCTTGCCTTGTTGGGCTGACTTCGGTGCCCTGGGTATAACTCTAAAATATTGACCCAAATTTATTATTATTTTGTTAATATTAGTATTCATATTATTACTCTTTTTATTTTCCACCTTCCTCTGTCCTGTAAAGTCACTGCTTATTCAGTTTTCCCTAGTGCAGTGTTTTGTTTTGTTTGTCGTTTTATAGCTGTACATGTGACATACGGAAGTTCCCAAGCTAGGGGTAGAATCGGAGCTGCAGCTGCAGGCCACAGCCACAGCCACAGCAACACCAGATCTGAGACGTGTCTGTGACCTAGACCACATCTGGCAGCAACACGATATCCTTATCCCACTGAGTTACTCCCTGAGTGAGGCCATGGAGCAAGAAAGAGAGACAATGTCGGGTCCTTAACACAGTGAGCCATAATGGAAACTTCTCAAAAACTGTTTTTGAATGAATGAATGAGATGTATTGCTCTTGGCTATTATAGCTCATTTCTGTCATTTATAGAAGGTATATTTTGGGAGAGGAATATTTGCCCTAGAAAATTAAAGAATAATACCTTAAAGACTATTTTCTTTCATGTTTATATCTAATACAGATAATAGGCTATATTGCACATAAGCATATACATGTAGCATACTTAGTTTCAGGACTGCCGGGACTTCTGCCATTTGTACACACAGTGCACCACAGCCCTCCCCTTCTTGGCAGTGTGGTCCCATGAACTCAGCACAGTAACGTAACCTTGATGTGGTATTACTCAGGCAAATGAAGCTCCAGGGATTGCCACAAATGATTCCAGTGGGTGAATGTTCACATCAGTGAGGTCTTTATACTACTAAGAAGTAAAGAGCATTACGAGACCAGCATAAAACCACCCTTGCTGAGACAGTTGAAAGATTCAAAATACCGAACTGGGGGGCAGACGTAAATTATTATTGGCATTTGTCAGCTTTGCATTGCAGCTTTCCTCTTCTTCATTACAATTTCAAACTAAATTTATTTCTCTTTAGCTTCTCCCCTTCACCCTCCCAACCTCATTTTTGTAGAACAAATCGATTTCCATATGGTGCACGTAGCAGACAGGAAGACCATCGGTTTTCCTCAGCTTTCTGTGTTCTCCTGATTGTTACAAACTACCCCAGTGAACTGGTTTCCCCTGACCTTTAACTTCTCTCTCCCTGGTCTCCAAAACGGAATCGCTTACAGATGAAGCAAGGCTGAAAAACTGCAAACATTTGGATGCAAAGGTGGCTAAGGCTCCCTCCAGAGTAGCTCCGTGTATCGCATTTTCTTGTGATTTGATTTCTATTTGATTTCCAAGCCCCTGATCTGGCCTAAAAGTTACAAAAGGAAGCTGGGGAACTAAAGGTTAAAAGTTGACATTTTTGTTTTTATAAGAGGAAAAATTTGCTATTAACATCAAAGTGTTTTATTTTTTAAAATTAATTCACAGGCACTTTCATATATAGACTTTAGATTTCAGGTCTCAAAAAACCTAGATATGTATGTGTACACACACACACACACACACACACACACACACACACAAGAACTCTCAACGTGTGTGTGTATAAGCATGAGTGCATGAATAGAATGTTCTCTAATTATCATAAGGTCTTCACAATACACGTTATTATTAAATGAAGAGGTTAAGACATCTTCCCAAGGTCACACAAGTAAGCTAGTAGGTGCCAGTATTAGGCTTTGAAGTTCAGTGTTCCTAATACCAATGTTCATGCTCTTTCAATATACCCTCTACTCATAAGTACTGTATATTAGAAAAGCCCAAACAAACTGAGATGAAATTATTGGAGAAAGAAATACAAATAAAACAGAAACAAGATACTGTCAATATAAAGATGAGAGAGTAACTGATATATATGATAAATCAAGGCACAAAAAGATCTTTTCATTCCCAAGTTTTTAACCTTCAGCAAGTCAGTTATAAAACTCAAAGAAAGAAAGAAGGAAGCAGCCAGTCTCACCTTGTATCAGTTTACACTGGACATAAATAGCTCCTCAGAACTGTGTTGTATGTGATTGGCCTACTCTCAGTAACTTAAATTATTTCAGATTTTACCGTAAGCTAAGCATCTCTGATAACATATATTACCAGAGCCTGGTATAAATTATAATGGATGAATATGTGATACTATTTTATGTATCAGATACCAAATATGGCAATGAATACAATGTTTCTCATCTTCCTCACAGGTTAACTGAGGACTCCCAAAGTTAAACAGGGGTACTACCAATAAATAAGAGAAGTTATAACATGTCCTACCCCCAAAACTAGGTTTCTTCTAACACAGAAAAGTTAGTAATCGAGGTATTTATCTGGAAAACTCAAGGTGCAAATTCAACTATTGCAGAAATTGAGAGCCTGAGGCAGAATACCTCATAGAGGCGAGATTCAAATCCATCTCAACCTCTTGTATAACAGGTCAGACACTCAAGGCCATCGGGGTTCACACAGATTCTCAATAGAGAAATTGCCATGTGGCCACTTTCCCAGTCACCATCAATGACTCCTCCAAACGAAGAACTCTCTCTACACATGCTCTTTCCAAGTAATTACAACCACTTGATTAACTCAGGCACAAAAAAAAAGCCAGGACACTTAAAAAGGTGGAAAAGAATCATCCAAGAGTAGAGACCTTAACTATGCAAGTCCCCTAAGACTAAAGCTCTGGATATTGAACCCATGGAGGTTCATGTGGTAGAAATATATGACCTTCGATGGTTCAGAAAACTAGGAGTCACACTGAATGTTCCTAAAGCACTCATCTGGCCACAAAGTACCACAAAGTGAAGGGAGAAAAAAAATAGATTCTCCACCTTCACCTTTCCAAAAATTCTCTTTTGAAAGCAGAGTTTCTCTAAGAGACATAACAATGAACTTAAAAGAAAATGCATGTTGTGGCCTTAGGCATGTGGCATTACCTTATGCTCAGGTTTCCCCCAAATACTTAGTTTCATGATAGCACTAGTTTTCCTTAAATGAAAAGCCTCCTGAGAGGACATGGAACATGCACTCACCGAAGTCCCATGGGAAGACCCTCTTACTGAAGAAAGTATGTTTGTTTCCTGGCATCTCCTGCCAACAAGGGCTACAGGGCAGGACACACCTTGAAAGGACTTTCTTCATCACTTTCTGGGACTTCTACCAAGTTGACTTGTCAATACAAGTGTCTACTGATACCAAGAAGGACCTAAAGTAAAGCTTTGCCCAAAGGGACAATTTTGTGAAAGTAAAAGTGTAAAGACAAACATTTGCAGATGCATCATGGCCTAGATCCAGAGCCAGTGTTTCAGAATGAGAATCAAGGAAAGAAAGTGAGAACAGCAAAACATCAGCCCTGCTCAGGCTCATGACCAGGAAGCAACTTTAACAGACCCTGAGCCGTATGATCAAAACATACTGTTGGTTCCAAAACTCAGGAGCTTCCTGGGTGAAATCTAAAACTGGCCCCCATACACGAAGGGCTAGGAGAGACCAAAGAAAGGGGCAGACCACTCCAGATTGGTAGGTGGCAGTTTTAACAAGCAAAGGAACCTAATTATGAGGCTTGTCTTTGGCACTGCAAGGTGAATCAATCCCTACACCCATATGCCAGAATCTTAAAGTTTATATGGAGGCCTGACTCGGGTTCAGTCATGTATCGGTCCAGATGGTCTTAACAACACCCCACTCTCTGAAGGCTGCTTCCTTGAAACCACCTCCTAGTGCATTTCAAGGACAGGGAGGACGTGAGGAGCCTCCAATTGCCCAGATCCAGCTCTCAGGTCAGCTGGAGGTCATGTCCCATTGATGACCACATCCATCAACAACTCCCTTGATCAAATCAAGGCCAATGGTTCAGCTTCTCCACAGAATTCCCCAGGGGAACAGCCAGATTCCGTACATCTCTCCTTATTTCAATGGATGCTTCCACCAATGCATGTCTTCTGCTCAAACTGGAGAGGCTGGCGTTGAAAATACTAGCACTAAAATGGACTCTATAGCCACAGAGGTCTTATCTGTGTCTTCTCATTACTGAGCACAGTTCTGAGAACAGAGTAAGTGTTCAACACATGTTTACACAACATAACTGAGTCTAAAATTTTTAGACAATTTAGAGATGTGCATTCCCAGTCCTTACACAATTCAGAATCCAGTTATCCCTGCTGAATTTTCACCCATCATCTATTAATACTTCAAGGAAGAGGGTCATCACTACCTGCCCAGATAATTCACTGTCTTCTTAGCACAAATGGGGAAATTTTACAGAACAAAGTTCTAAAATGTCTCCTCCAATTTTCATCATTTGCTCCCAGTATTGACTATATAAAGTAACACAGAACATGGGAGTTCCTGTCATGGTTCAGTGGAAACGAATTGACTAGGAACCATGAGCCTGCAGGTTCGATCCCTGGCCTCGCTCAGTGAGTTAAGGATCCTGCATTGCCATGAGCTGAGGTGTAGGTCACAGACACGGCTCGGATCTGGTGTTGCTGTGGCTGTGGTGTAGGCTGGTGGCTGTAGCTCCGATTAGACCCCCTAGCCTGAGAACCTCCATGTGCCATGGGTACAACCCTAAGAAAAGCAAAAAAAACATAAAAAATTAAAAAAAAAAAAGTAACACAGAACACATCCATTTTTACATGTCAATCCTTCACATTTCAAGACAGCTGCCCAGCCTACCCCAAAGTTCTCTTTTCTTGGCTAGATATACTGTCTACCTTCAGATATTCCCTTATGACATAGGTTCCTATATGTCAAGAATGGAATTTCTCAGGGATTAAGATTTTCAGAGAGGTCTGAAAAGTAGGACACTTTGATTCTGAAGTAGTAGGTGAAGAAGTTGCTGAAGTCTGGCTTGCCCCAAAACATCTCCTTATGTCTCAAATCCTGACCACTACATATTCCTTCTCTGGAGTAACTACCCCCCTAGATACCTGTTAAAATAAAAATACTCAATGGAATCAGAACACACATTCCATCATTATTCAGTAGTCCCTTTGTTTGGATTCCTTTATCACAGAGCAGAGCAAAGAATCTCCTTGAAAGGGAAAAAAAAAAAAAACAGAGCTCTATTTGAATAGGAAACTGTTTGATATTTGATAAGAGAACATCCAGGAGTCTTACAAGCTGCTGTCCCTATTGTTACACATTTAGTCTGGTTCCAACTTTGTGTTTTAATCAATCATGCAGTAATGCACATTCTTTCATATAGACATGTATACCTTCGGTTATTTCTACTGATGAAGCTGTAATCCCCTTTGACCACACACATTTCCAATTTAAGGCACATCCCCTCAAACAGGCATTGTAACCGGTTTGGTGTAAATCCTTCTAAGTGTTTTTTTTTTTCTATACATTTGCATACAGATTTGAAATCACAGAGAATACATATGTATTTTCAACAAATAGTAATATGGTTTATTCTTATTTATATGTACTCTTCTCACTTGCTATATCATAGATGTAGTTGCGTGTTTACAGTTCTCTATAATTCCTTTATGTTTAGACACTCCGCTCATAAAACCAAAAGAGTTTCTCAGTCTTTCAAGCAATGGTTCAGTGAATATCTTTGCAAAGGTGTCTCCCATTTTGTTGTTTTTTTTTTTTGCTTTTTGCTTTTAGGGCCCCACCTGCAACATATGAAAGTTCCCAGATTAGGGGTCAAATCAGAGGTGCAACTACCAGCCTACACCACAGCCACAGCAACATGGGATCTGAGTTGCCTCTATGACCTACATCACAGCTCACAGTAATGCTGGATCCTTAACCTACTGAGTGAGGGCAGAGATAGAACCCACATCCTCATGGATACTAGTCGGGTTCATTACCACTGAACCACTTTGTGCTCATTTCTTTGATGTCTACTGAGAAGCATAATGGTGGCTCAAAGGTTATGTGCATTTTAAATGGTAGCAGATGAGGCCACATTGCTCTCAGTTGTGCTGTGTGTGTGGTTATTTCCCCACACACTTGTCCAAATATGCTATTAGCAAATATTTAAAGCTTGCCCTTCTGGTAAATGTAGAACATTTTTTTGGTTTTGTATTTTCTTGATTATTAATGAAGGAAAACATTTCTCTTTACATTTGTGATCTATCTGTACTTCCTTTTCTAATACATTGACTGTTTATATACCCGCCCATTTTTCTATTGGCTGGCCTTTCTCTTATTGAAATCCAGGTGTCTCTAAAATGTGAAACATAGATACCAATCTTTTGCTGTATGTGGTAATTTTCCAGTATTTCATTTCTTTTTTTACACTTTGTTTACGGTCTATTTTTCAAAGTGGATTTTCACTTCGCTAAAGAAAGCGCTCCCTACATCAAGGCATTAAAGATACTACTCTCTTTCTTGCAAGTTTTTAATACACTTGACTGTATTCTTTAACTATGACAAGTAGAAACACAAGTTGTTTTTTTTTTTTAATATGGGAGTTGTCACATAACTTTTTCCCCATTAATTTGAAATGTCACATTTATCATATGAAATTTTGATGTACACAGTCTATTTCTGTGATTCCATTGTATCCCACTGATTCATTTGTCTAGCCCCACACTGTTTTAATTACTATTAGCTCTTTTTTTATATGTTTTGGTATAGGTGAGGCAAGTGCCTCTTTTGTTTTCTTCTTTAAAAAGTGCCTATTCTTAGATATTTTCTCTTTCCTATCAGAATTCAGCTTGTCAAGTTGCATGAAAAATAATTTTGAAATTTTAATATAAATAGTATTTAAGGGACTAATCTTGGGAGAATTCACAATTTCTTCATAATTCAGTCCTCCTATCCATGATCATTACATCTCTACTTAGCTCTGTTTCCCTCAACCTTCGTAAAATTTAATTGATTTAACTTTATTCATTTATTTTCCATTTTAATACATGAGAATACTATTAATACCTAGGAGGTGATCTACTATTACCCGATTACTACTCCTTTTCAAAAACTTTCTACCTCTTCTTGCCTATTTATTTTATTAAATAATATTTAACACACTTTTATCTAGTTCTAAAATAAAAACCATACTTTATCTTCCTCATTATGAAAAGGCACATATATTTCAAGCAGAGGTGAAAAAAAAGGGACACTGACGGCGGTACCTTCCAGCAAAAAGGAAAAGCTAGTGCAGAGACAGAAAACTAGGAATCCCACCCGGTATGTTTTGATGATTAAACTGTGATGCTAGAAGCACAGGTTTAGGGGTGGCAGGTGATGGCTAGAGGTCAATCGAGAAATGTAAGAGTGGGTTAGCTCTTGGAGGGCTTGCATGTTATCAGAGTACAGGATTTGACTCTACTGTGTTTACCGGAGTGACCCAGAAATCTAAACCGAGAGTCCCTAGCATCAGACCACCATATATTTTAGACATGCATGATCTCAAACAGAGAATCAAGGGATGCGTACTCACTGCCCGATTAGGGTTAGTCATCTTCTCTGGTGAAGGGAGGTATAAAATCAGCCAGGGAGCATCATCATCAGAGAATGAAGAGTGAATGGAGCCCGGGATAGGCTTTTCTCTTCTTTGTAGAAATGAGAGAAATAAATTCCCTGTTATCAAAATAAAAAATTGTTAAACAAGGCAGCAAAAGCAAAAGAGTTTTTTAAAGGAGAGGATGGAGAATAGGAAGACTGGGGAAGAAAGCAGAGGTTTCTGAGAACCAAGGGTCAGGCAGAAATGCTAAATGTTTCCAGGTAGCCTCTTGCTTTTCTTCCTTCCTTCACCCCTCCTTTGGGTAATTACTTCCTCCTGTATCTACCCTTTCTCTTCTACTGCCTCCACTTGCTATTTGTCCCAATGCTGTTCAAGCAAAGAATCTCTCTTTACTTCATCCTGTAGAGAAAACAATCCTTATCCATTGCTAGGGAGCTGTATTATCTGCTAGGAGGTAAGATGTGCTCAACCATTCATTAGATGATGAGGTGCTGCTGTGAACAGTTCAGTTCTCTGCTGCTCTGGGGCACATGGGAGCTCCCCTCAGATTAAATGCCCACTTTCCAGGACCCCAGAAGATGATTTCTGTAAGGGAGGCTTTTGGCATTTCTGGAATCAAAATAAGCCACTCAGAACAATGGGCCTGGTAGAAATTTCTGAGCAGAAATATTCTCAGGGGGTGGGGCGGGGTGGGGGAGAAAGCTGAAATCTAAGACCCTGACTTGCCTAATGCAGGATATCTGGTTACCTTATCCTTATGTACTCAGTACATCAGAAAAATGTAAAATGCAACATACGGATGGCCAAGTTAACTCTGCCACATGAGGCTTAAGCCTGGAGTTTCCTGTATTTGTATTTCAATTGTAATTCACTTTCTGGATTTATTCTCCACCTTCTTCCTGAAAAGCTGTTGGGGAGGAGGTTGTGGGAGAGGAGCGGGGGAGGGGGACCGAAAGGAGAGAGAGAGGAGGACAGGGAAGGAAATGAGAGAAAAAGAGAAAGTGTTCCAAAGATTTGTGAGGCTGACATTTAAATGATCCTTCCCTCCCACACAGGAAAACAAAAAGTCCTTAGCCTGAGAAAGAGGTGTCTTAGACAGACATTTCAGTAATATCAGCATTCAAAGGAGGTGTGAGGCTTATGTGTTTTAATTATAGCAAATATCATAAAACACTTAAATGAATACTCTTATAAATAAGACTATTAAGTCACCATCCACAAGTTTGTCTTCAGAGTTTTTTCCTGTTGGATGCCAGAATATTTGTTTCCGTGGCTCTTTAGTTAACACATATAGAAATAATACTTAATAAGAACCCAAGAGTAAGAAAAAGGATTTGACTATGCTAAAACATAACCCTAAAATGCACACAGGTCACACTGCACAGTCCTTAAGAGTGAAGTCCTAGCTCTCAAATTTCTTCTGTTCAAAGACAAAAGAAACTGAACTGGGTAAGATCTATGAAGCCATCTTCATTCAGGCATCGAAAACAGGACACTTATTCTTGCCACGTAGTTTCTTCTGCGTGGTCTTGCCAAACAATCCAAGAGCACTCATGCAAGGAGATCCCTTCCATACGTCATTTTGGATCACAATTACACAATCCTTAGGGATCCGATTTTGAAAACAGTAGTCAAGAGCCTTATCAAAAAGGAACTACATCTCAGTCTTGGTCTACTTTTGTACAGAAGGTTATTCCTCAAGTTCTAAAGCAGATGGGCAAACCCAGCAATTTCACAGATGTACCCATCTGCTTTAGAGCTTGAAGAATAACCTGGGAAACAGGTGTTTTCCTGTGTGCTTATGACTTTGCAGTCCTGAGTTTGCCACCTGCTCTTCATCTTTCTTCATTCACATCATCATCAGTGGTGTGCTAGCACCTGCTCATCTTAGCTCCTGAGCACTGACTGTGAAGCTCTCTCCCCAGTTCCACATACAGTAACCTTGATAGTTTGCAATTGGCCGTGGTAGGAATATTTACACCATGGACATAGGCAAACACTACAAATATCACAGCTTTCCTCCAGAGAGACAGCTTTTAAACATTTTACCATATAACCGGGTATAAAGTACAGCATCTTCACTCTCAGTGCGCTGACAATCTCAAAGACATTGCTAAAAAGTACCTGATTTTGCTATTTTCTATGCAGATTATAAATATTCTGACTTTGAAGGTAATTACCAAAGTAGTCTGCATGTTTATTTGAACATGGTTTATTATAAACCATGAAAACCATTTTAGAAAATGATTAATAAAGAGCTCGATACCCCATTATTTTGAAAAACAAGGAACTTTCAAGTTGTGATTGATCCTAGACTCGAATTTAATGTGGAGTGACTTGTGTGCATATTCATGACACATCTGGCCCATCACAAAACTCTGTTTGCCTCTCTGCCTAAGTCATTAAAGGTGTCATGAAAGACCCTCAAAAGTTATGTCACTTTGGACCTGAAAGGGTTAGTTAGAGTTAGCAAAAATTCCAGAAGGAAGGAGCTGGAACATTTGCAGTATAGTCCAGAGTTTCGCTAACTTGCTCCTCCCTCTCTGGTCAGCAGGATGACAGAATGACCAGACCACACTGATGTCAACCACCTTTGTGCAGATCTAAATGATACTCCCTTTCTGATCAGGGCAAATCTGTCAAAAGGGCCTCCCAGAAGGAATTGTGTACTTGCAAAACCACAAACCCTGGACTGAGTCTTTTTCTGTTAGAGAATTCTTTCCCAGACATTATGTCACTCTATTTTTTCTTTTAATGTTGTTTATGAACAGGTCTACAACTAGAGTACAGGAAATGTGTTGATTATACTTATCACAATGAAACTGTTTTTCCAAACACTTTACAGTTTTCATGCCAGTAAAATAACTTGGAACACCTCGGGCGGATAGATACTTTATTCATTAAATTGTATATGTATTCATTTATGAGGTAATTTTCTATTTCAAATATTCAGTTCTCATAACTAAACTGTTCTCTCGCTTGGGACTGAAGCAGTGGTTTTATCTAGTTAAGAAATATAAAAACAAAAGTGTATCAGTTTTTCAAACAAATGATTAAATTTGAAATTTAATCAAGCTAGAAAAGCATATAGCCAAGCATTCCCTGAATATTCAAAGGAATATCAGCATAATATATTTACAAACAGCATGTTAGCAATACAGACAATGGCTTTAAAGACAGAAAGGATGAAATAAAAGAACTACTGAAATTAGAAATTGTAATCTTAGAGATCATGTCCAATTCTCTAACAGAAGAGAGGAAGTGGCAAATGGTGAGATTAAATGTTGCTCTGTGTGTGTGGGGGGGGTAGGGACCATACGTCTAGGAGGTGGCTGCAGCCTTGATAATAAATCAAAACTGTGATTTTCAAGAGCATTTTACATGACTCTATAGTCTTTCCAAGATACACAAAGTTACAAGATAGCATTTGCCATGTTACAGTTGTCCCTCCATTTCCCTAGTTTTATGATGTCCTATTTTAAAAATGTTGTATCATAATGAAGCACCTTTATAAGGCATATGTTGAAATATAGAATTAATTCTTGTAGGTTAATCGTGTTATATCTCATTTTGCCAAGGGTAGGCATCATATTTCTGGAGATAGGTTCTAAGTCCAACACAATTCAATCTATTTCAGTAATAACTATGATTCACAGAGATATTAGGGCAAAAAAGGTTACTTAACATATCCAAACCACAGAGTCAGAGTCAGTGTCAGGTCACTGCTTTCCTTCAAATTAGACTGTTTTCTAATTAACTACACATCAATTTAACTTTTAATAACAGAGGAAAACCACAAGAGCAACTCAGTGGCTTCAATTACCCAGAGCAAACATGCACAGATGCCTCTTCGGGGCTATAATATTGGGAAAAGCCCCCAGGATAATGGTGATATCACATTCTGCATTCAGTCCCCATGTGGGAAAACTCTAGTACTATCCACGATGGAGGTCACTCTTCGGAGAGCTGATTCTGTTCTTTGAGCACTACTACCCAAATCTCATTTCTGTCTTGTATGTGTAAAAACTTTTTGTTCACTCATTTGTTTTTAACTTTTAGAGTTAAAAGGGGTCTTAAAGACCTTGTCTAATGAAGGGAATCTTTAAGTATCACAATCATCTAGCTTTTACTTAAACGCCTCCATTGGAAGGGCACATATGGATTCCACTGTCAAAAATCTTACAAGGGGAGTTCCCTTCGTGGCTCAGTGGTTAACGAATCCGACTAAGAACCATGAGGTTGCGGGTTCGATCCCTGGCCTTGCTCAGTGGGTTAAGGATCCACCGTTGCCGTGAGCTGTGGTGTAGGTCGCAGACGCGGCTCGGATCCTGCGTGGCTGTGACGAAGGCCAGCGGCTACAGCTCCTGTTAGACCCCTAGCCTGGGAACCTTCATATGCCATGGGTGTGGCTCTACATAAAGACAAAAAGACAAAAAAAAAAAATCTTACAAGGGCCCTACTGCAATGCAACAAGAAGGACTGTATCACTTCTATGGTTTACTTTCCCTAAATTCATAATATTGGTCTAATCATAAAAAATCAGGTAAGCCCAAAATGAAAGACATTCTAAAAATACTTGACCACCAGTCTTTAAAAGTGTCAATGTCATGAAAAACAAGGAAAGCCTGAGAATCTGTCACAGACTGGAGGAGACATGAAGAGTAAATGTGATACTGTGTCATGGACTCAATACTGGAACAAAAAAAATGTATATTAATGGAAAAACTGGGGAAACCAAAATGCTGATTTCTTAGTTTTGATAAACACATCACGGTTCTATAAAATGTTTGTTAGATGCATATTAGAGGAAGCTGAGCAAAGGGCTCTATCCTAGCTTTGCAGATTTACTCTAAGTATAAAACTATTTCAGAACAAAGTTAAGTTAAAAAATAGCCTAAAAAGATAGCATTTCCATTTTATGGTGAAGAAACAGATTGATTAAGATGTGAGAGTTAAAGAGGAAAAATTTTTTTTTGTCTTTTTAGGGCCTCACCCGAGGCATATGGAAGTTCCCAGGCTAGGGGTCAAATCGGAGCTGTAGCTGCCAGCCTACACCATAGCCACAGCAACTGGGGATCCGAGCCGCATCCGCGACCTACACCACAGCTCACAGCAACACTGGATCCTTAACCCTGTGAGGGAGGCCAGGGATCAAACCTTCGACCTCATGGATACTAGTCAGATTCATTTCCGCTGAGCCACGATGCTAACTCCAAGAGTAAATTTTTAAGTTGAGCCTGTTTCTTACCTTTTTGGTGCCTTAATCAACATTTTGATGAGAGTTTCCCTAAAAAATGAGGGCTCAGAGTCTTGTTTTGAACTCAGTTTCTGCCACTCACACACCCAAATTTCTTCAGCTATAAAAGATCATGGTGACCAGCACAGCTTTCATGCTCAGTAACTGTTGATACTACTGACTACCCACTGAAGGCACAGAAACCAACTTAGCTAATGTCCAAGCCACCACTTTAATAGGAGTCCTTCAAACCTGGCTGTGCATCAGAATCAGCTGGAGCACTTTTGGAAAATATAAATTCCCAGGCCTCATTAACATTTTTATAAATCTCCCCAGGTGATTCAAATGTTCAGCCAAATTTGGAAGCCTGCTCTTTAGTATTTAGCGACTAACTGAGGGGGAGTTCTTTATACAGTGTTCCTTGAAAGTCAAGAATTTAAAACTAAGCCTCTGAATAAAGAACCAATAGATCCTTCATAATAGGTAACATTATACATAGTTCTACCTTCCCTGAGGGAACATTGGAAAAGAGGCATTTGTATGTTATTTAAGGCAAGGTATAAGTGCAAGAACTTAATCTCCTAGCCAGTCCTAAATGCTATTACATATTTATGTGTTCTCACTGTAATCACGTTGTATTTAATCCTCTTGCTTTCATTTGTCAGTTTACTAGGGCCAGGAACATGCCCTTTCGTTTAGCTTGAGTTTGCTCATTCAATTACTCAGCTGTCATTTTTCAGAGAGCAGCCACGACAAATTTGGGCCAAGTGGGAAAAACCTGCCCTGGGACACAGGACAGTAAGAAAACACTGAGTAAAGACAAAGAATAAAGAGAGGACACTGATTAATGATTCACATTTTCACCTGGGGGTCAAGCCTATTGGTTAATGGAGATAATATCTAATTAAAATATCCCCAAGTATACATATATGTATGTGTGCATATGTGTGGATGTGTGTGTGTGCATAATATACACATATACATACACACAAGTGTATATATGTATATGCAAATGTATACATGTATATAAAAACACAGTTAAAGCTAAGTACATGGTTTTCTGACTTTGGGGGTCCAGGGGAGGGTAGATAACAAGATTTAAAAGAATTTAAGAGAAGCTACTACAGGCAAGAAGAGAGCAGCATGATGAGTAAATGAGACTGAGATCTGGGGATCAGATTGACAAACCCAGGATGAAAGACAAATGTGAAGCCCTGAACATCAAAATAGCAAAAAGTAGGTGAGTAACCAAAGGAAGCTACCACATTTCAGCTACTGAGTCACACGACCACTCGACCACTCTAGATCTACTCACTTCTCTGGTTCTTGATTCAGCTTTGAGAATAAAGACATTTGCAGGGGATTTGTCCTGCCCTTCTTTCATAATGTATATTGAAATTCCCACATTCATGCTGAATACTATTTTAGAACAGAATTCGATTTTCTTTTATATTTGTGTTACCAAGAACTGTGATTAAAAACGACATTAAGTTTCTGTACATGCTTTGCAATCTTTAGCCTATTTCTCTTCTTGCCATATCTCCCTAAAAAGCTGTTCTGAAAACAGAGCTTATTCAAAATCAATGGTCAATCCACATGTGGATTAGCTCCAGGGGTTGCATACAAAGATAAGGCCATGGCTTATTAATGAGCAAAGGTCAGGCTTCAGTTAGAGAATGGTTTCCCCATTACTTAGCCCCCTGCCTTCTCTCATCACATCATAAAAGCTTTTAAAATGTAGGCACTCCCACTAATTAACTTTTAAAGAAGATTTGGAGTTTATTTGTAGATTTTTTTTTCAAAACTGACTTGTACTCATTATAATTTAGAAAACTGTGACCTTAAGATGTCATCATAGCAATAATTCTACTTCTAAATATTTATCCCAAGAAAAGGAGTAGAAATACTAAGATTCATGGAGAAATAACTTCTTCGGAGCACTATTTATAATATCAAAAATCTGTAAACAATCTAAATGCCTCACTTAAAGGGAATAATTACATATAATAAGATATGGTCATATCATGATCTATTAGGTGACTAAATTATGTTTATGAAGAATTATTAACATGGATAGTCTTTACGATAACAAGTTTGTAGTAATAGCAAAATGTTACATTATTTCTAAACAGTGATTTAAATTAAATATAAAGGAGCATGTATCTGAAACAGCAGAAGGTAATAGTTAAATGTTCAGACTCTGGGGTTAAACTGACTGAATTTATATCCAAACACCCCACTGCTTACTCTTTGCGCTCCTAGGCAAGTTACTTAACTTCTCCGTATTTCAGTGCCCTGTAATCTGCAGACTGATAGTCTATTATGGGATAGACTATCTATTCCATAATATCTTTGTGAGGATGAAGTGAGGAAAATCATATAAAGCACATAGAATATATATAAAGCACTAATCTATGTGCTTTATATAAATTTACTCGTTTAATAAATTCAATTAAAAAAGCTATGAATTTATTGCTTCATAATCCTCAGTAAATGCTATCTGTTGTTATAATGATTGCTACTTTTATTATCATCTTATTATTAACTTTTTTTTAATCAAGGAGAAAAGAAGACTGGACATTTTTATAGTGGTTACCTCTACACTGTAGGTTTAATATGGGACTGTTAGTTTCTATTTATATTTTTCTGCTTTTTACAAATTTAAGAAGAGATCCATTCAAGGCCTTTAAAATCAAATAAAAATAAATTTACCGGATGTAGACGTGAAAAAAAAGTGACAATTTTCAAACCTTGAAATGTCAAAGTGTCTGCACTGCAGTGATTCCCACTGCAAATAAGGAACACATGTCACATACTGAACTTCTAACACACTAGTGTTATTTCCAAGTTACTTACTTCAGCTTCTTAGAATAAGAAGGGTTTCCCCAACGGCTGAGCTATAATTTAAGCCTGTTCCTTCCCACATAATTGTTAAAGTTAGATCAACCCATCCCTAATTGATGCACTGTATTTATGTCTTGTCTTTGAAGGAATACCCTTAAATATAACATAGTTAGCAACAGGGATTGGCTTGTTTTGTTTAGTTGTGCTCTGTCTCTACCATCAAAAAATATCATTCCAAGGGAATACAAAAATCCATGGACTAGAAAACTTCCAACTCCGAAACAAAATGGCATCAACCCAAACTAAATAAGTAAGATTATTGCCACAGAAAAGAGCTGAAACACTCTCATGGGATTTCAATACCAATAGTGACACATTTTAATTTGTTTTACATGCTGCCACCCTCAAGAGCATAAATAAGATTTGATAAGACCTATAAGCTTTCCAAGGCTCTGATTTATTTGTCCCTTCAGTCCAACCACCTAACACTCTCTGAAGAGCTCAGATTTCCACTCTGGGAATCCCATGTCATGTTTAATTCAATTGACACATGCAGAACCTCCTCTTCTCAGAAAAGCGTAAAGGCTCAATTTCAAAAGAATCTTTTCATATGTTTCATATTTAAATCTATAAAACTAGAACCCAAGCAAATTCTGGGGCAAATGACATACTAGCTCTAAGATAACTTTGTTTGCTTCCATTTTTATTTTTTACTACTCATGTACAACTCAGGACATGGTACATTATACCATGCACATGTTAAAGCTGAAGAAGTCCTTCAAATCAGTTATCTTCCAATTATAGCTGGTTTATAAGATCACTGTTGAGGCAAAAGGAAACAATATACTATTTATTTGGAAGCCAGCTCCTGTCATATATATATGACCCGGATTAGATCATCTATAGGAATAAGAGGACGAGCCTACTGTTTGAGGGCAAATGCAATTAAGTATGGATTTTTTTAACTTTGATATATATTATATTTATTATTGTTTTTAAAATTTTTGTTATAGTTGATTTACAATGTTCTGCCAATTTCTGCTTTATAGAAAACTGACTCAGTTATACATATATATATATATATACACATATTCCTTTTTCTCATAATATCTTCCATCACGTTCCATCACAAATGATTGGATATACTTCTCTGTGCTATACAGCAGGACCTCATTGCTTATGCACTGTGAATGAAGTTGTTTGCATCTACTAACCCCCAACTCCCAGTCCATGTCACTCCCTCCTCCTCCTCCCAGCAACCGCAAGTCTGTTCTCCGTTATCTGTGAGCCTGTTTCTGTTCTGTAGATAGATCATTTGTGCCATATTTTAGATTCCACATATAAGTGATATCACATGGATATCATATCATTTGTCTTTCTCTTTCTGACTTACTTCACTTAGCATGAGACTCTCTAGTTCCATCCATGTTGCTGCATATGGCATTATTTTGTTTTTCTATGGCTGGATATTCTTTTAAAGAGAGAGAGAAGTGAAAAAAGGAAGAAGCATGCACGTGTTACACGACAGAAAATGACAACTATGTCACAGGATGGAGCACTAGGATTCAAGGCAGGAAGCCTCTTCTGTAGCTCCTGGTGTGTCTTCACAAGCTACCAAACAGTTTCTTTCATTCCTCCAGATCTTAATTTTATTCCTTCATTCTGGAAATGAAGGTTTGAAACAATATACATAAAATATGTAATATATTCTTGATTTTTTTCATTTGCTGCATCATGAATTAAAAAGTAGCTAGATGAATTTTTACCAAATTTGGAGGACATTTTGGGGTTTTCTGACAATGTATAAGCTCCATGGAATATTCATTCTGGAGGCCTAGTGGCATCTCGAAAATACGAGTCTCCACTGCTAAAGAATTAAGAAGAAATAGACTGTGATTTCAAAGTCAAAAGGGTAGATGATGCACAATCAGGAGTTGATTAGTAATGGAAGTGCTCCTTACTTGGGTAACTCCAATGGTTAGCTCAAGGGTGAGGAGTGGCTGGGACTTACTAATTTGAAGACTGCTAATTATTTTTCTGGAACAATGTCAGTCTAGTTGCAACATAGATTTAGGTTGGCAGGTAGAGGGAGAAAGGAGAGAACTATTGTTTTCATATGTGTTTGCAAACCACTTCAGGGTGGGCTTCTCATAGCAGTAACCTTATTCTTTCCATGGTGACCTCACTTCTACCTGGACGCCTGAGATCTTCTCTAGGACCTACTCTGTCCATCATCTCTATATTGAAGTGTTTTCAACTATTCTTTCTTTTCTTCTACCTTCATGTCATGCATCTTCTCCCCAGTACAAAAGACTCAGTATCTTATATGTACCAGCAGTTTTAAGAGGGTGGTCACTCCCTCCCCCACATTCACTAATCAACCTATTGCAACAAGATTTTTGATCCTATACTTTGACCAAAGTACCAAAGACCCTCCCATAGCCAAATGATTGGCCCCCTCTCACTCCTAGTCCCAATTCTCTCTGCAGCCCTTGATGCTATCTGACCTATTCTTTCCCGGAGAGTGCCATGGTTTTCACCTCCACCTCCACATTGGTCTTTATCGCTGGCCTTGACCTCGCTCATGACCTCCAATCAGATCTACACACTAACTGGCTGTTTCTCTCCAGAAGTACCACAGATATTTGAGACTGAAAATCTAGATCCATGAATTTTCACTACATCTGCTAAGTATCTTTATTCCATTAATCAGTTGGTGACACCACCACTCATTCAGTCACTCAAAACAAGAGTTTCCTGGGAATTACCTTCCTCTCCTTTCTTTGTCACCTGCCTAACTCAGTTTCACCTATATACTTTTTACTGACAGCATCTAACTCCATTTCCAGTGTCCTCAGTACTTCACAGGAGACATGCAGCCCTAGTCTCTGAAACAGACTCCATGCGTCCAGTTCCAATCACTCTCTTCCGCCCACTTGAGTTTTTCAAGGTTCTATTCTTGGCTCTGTTTTCTCTCTGGGATCTTTTCCTGGACAATGTCATACACCCTCAGAGTTGCAGTCACTGTGCATTATGCAGGTAGCTCACCTATGATAATCACTACTTCTAACTTCAGTTTCAAACACCAGTTTAAAATTACCAGTTGTCTGGTGGGTAGTTGACATATAATAAATCTAACAAGAAAAACTTAACAAATTTTCTCACCCCTCAAATCTCCTCTTCCTTCTCCTGCATTCAGTATTCAGGTTAATTGCAACACTCCATAATGTCTAAACTGAACTCAATTATCTTCCTCTCAAATCTGTTCCTCCCTGTACCATGAAGAATACATTTCACACTTCAAAAAATTAGGAATCATCATTTTCATCTTCTCCTGCCTGACCATCAGCCACAACCACAGGTCAAGAAACCCCATGGACTAAAAGCCTTCAATGTCTCTTTCAAATGAATCCTGACTTCTCTGTTTTGATTTTCCATTCATTAATTCTTTTCTATTATGACAATAATTTACATTACTTAAAGCTCATAATTAGAGGGGGGGAAAAATCCTACCAACTTGACACAACCATTTGTTAGCTTTTACTGTCTTTTTGAGTTTTTTTTTAACAGTGCCTTATAAACCACAGCCATAATCATAATGCATTTGCAACTTATATTCTGCTCATGCCAATTAGTATTTTCATCATTTTTCTTTGTGATACTATATAGACTTTATGTTATTATCTTCAGTGGCTGCACTAATTAACCTATGGCATTTTCCCACATTTACTTAACAGCTTTCCCAAAATGAACTCTTTGGGGACATCTTTATTCTGATATCCTTGCTGAACCCTCATAGACAGTTGGCAGTTAGATAGATATTCATAAGGAAATGTCTAGCAAACAGATGGAAATTTCAAATGAAGCTTTCTTCAGCTTATCTAAATTATAATAGGCAATATTTCTTTTTCACACTTGTTTCAATGATCTATTGCTTTTTAAATTTAATTATAGCTGATTTACAATTTTAGTTTCAGGGGTACAGTAATTCAGTCATATACATATTCTTTTCCATAATGGTTTATTGAAGGATATTGAATACAGTTCCCTGTGTTATACAGGAAATACTTGTTGCTTATATATTTCATGTATAGCACTCTGTATTTGTTAATTCCATAGTCCTAATTTATCTCCCCCTCCCCTTCCTCTTTTGTAACCATAAGTTTGTATGTTTTCTCTGTTAGTCTGTTTCTGCTGTGCATATATAGAGTCATTTGTACTATGATTTAGATTCCACATGTAAGTGATATCATGATATTTGTCTTTCTCTGACTTATTTCACTTAATTTGATATTCCCTAAGTCCATTCATATTGCTGCAAATGGCAAGATTTCATTCTTTTTTATGGCTGAGTAATATTCCAGTGGTGTGTGTGTGTGTGTGTGTGTGTGTGTGTGTGTGTGCACCACATCTTCTTTGTCCATTCTTCTGTCAATGGACATTTAGGTTGCTTCCATATCTTGGCTATTGTAAACAGTGCTGCTATGAACTTTGGGGTACATGTATCTTTTTGAATTAGAGTTTTTGTCTTTACGAGATATTTGCCTGGGGGGAACTGCTGGATTGTATGGTAGTTTGTTTCCTGAGGAACCTCCATACTGTTTCCATACTGGTTGTATCAATTCATATTTTCACCAGCAGTGTAGGAGGGTTACTTTTTCTCCAAACTCTCTTGAGAATTCATTATTTGCAGACTTTTTGATGATAAGTAACACGCAATATTTCTTATCAGATCTTTCATATTTACCACTGGTCCTCCAGAGGGTATAGGTGTTGTTACTAGATCCTAAAATGAAACTGATCAAGAATGTCAATGCCAGATGAACACCTAATCCTGGTATCACAGTAGAATCTCCTACACCGGGAATCCTTTAGTTTTCCCTTAATCCAGAACCACAGTAAGGGGTTTAAAATACAGGTTCTGGAATCAGAGACCTAAGTTCAAAACCTAGAGCATTTATAAACTTCACCTGTGACTTGAGTCCAATTTATTTAACGTCCCTTGGCCTCAGTTTCCTCCTCATACAACGACAATAATGACGGTAATTACCACATAGTGTTGTCAGGAGAATCAAGAATCAAGAGATGGCAAGATGGGCAAAGTTCTTATTCGAGTGTCTAGTGTACTACAAGCACTGAAAATTATTGGCCATTATAATCATTTCTGTCCTGTGGAGTAAAGTTTGCACTATGCCATTTGTGTTCTTATTGCTGTGGAGTCAGTAAGCCTGAACCTAGCCCTCATTTTTCACTTTATTTACTAACACACTCTTGGGTTTTTCTGCCAATCATATTCCTCCATCCTTCATCATTGAGAGACAGCCAACAGTCTGAGTAAACAGAGATTCCAATTCAGTCCATGGCTCATCATATCTTGTGTCACCCACCAGACAGAGCTGTGGGCATTTTAACCACTGGATTCACTTTTCTGATGATGCATATCCTACCATACTGACATTGAGACTGGCTCCTCTCTACAAAACTCTTGAAAAGCAAAACATTCATTCAGATCATTTATTTTTTTTAAAGAAGTTAAAAGAAGTTACTTTGGATTTTAGCAAACTGAAAAATGTATTTAATTGTCATGATTGAATATATCCATGTGTGGATCTATATAAACAGTGCTTTGGTTACTACTTATTTCTCCTAGTTTAAAGGAAGTTCTGAAATAATATTATTAAATTTTTCTAATGTAAGAGTTCCTGTCAAGAATATCTCTGATATTCCCTGTGTATTTATTTGATCTTTTTTCCCTTTTCACTTTTTACTTAAATTTTTCCTTTTCACTATTTACTTAAATTTGATCTTCTCCCTTTTCTCTACTTTCTTAAATTTACTTAAATTGATGTATGACAACCTACATAAGAAGTGCAAGTGAATGAAAACAAATTATAATTAGAAGTGATTCACCTCTCCCCCAAATCCATCTCCCCAAACTGCAAAGATGAGCTACATCTTTAGGAAAACCTAATTTTTCCTCTTATGTAAAATATACCAAAACCACTTGCAAATAAGGCATAATATACATGTTAGTGTAATGATTAATAACTTATTATTAAAATTTTACAAATGTGATAATTAACAGACCATCTGCTTGATCAATTTGAGAAAGCTGCTAGAAAGACTTTTCAGGTTTTCATAAAGAAGCCGAGTTTCATGTTCTTTCTCTTTATTTTCTTTTAAAATATTTCTCAGGTTAATTTCTTAGAGTGGCTGAGTGTAGCCCCAAGCACTAAACAATCTATTCAAAAGTCATGTAAGATTGAAATAGTATCTCCATAAAATGTAATTAATAATTCAAAAGCAATATTTCACATTTCACCTTAAAGGTTGTGTGTTTCTCTCCCAAGGCAATGCATATTTTAAAAATCCTAAAGTAATCCCCACTCGTGTACTTAATATGACTTTATTGTTTTTACTATTAAGTGGGGAAAAAGAGTTTTGAGCCATCAAAGGTTGAATGTATCCGATAAAAAATAAAGCAAGAAATTGAACTATTATCGGCACAATCTGAGTTGTACAGACAGTTGATGCAAATTATTCACTCTAAACAGTGACCATCTTCCTCCCTATGGAAGGATTCTCAATTTCCTGCCTTTTACCCACATTATTTTTCATAATAACTGAGTTTTTCACAGGAAAGAGAAGCTCACAAGTCAGAATTTCAATGCATGCAAGCCTAGATACTATCCACTTACCTCCTGCAGATGGCTAAGAGTGAGATGTGTATGTTGAACTTTTTTCCTCTCAGGATATACTCCAAATCACATGTGAGATATGTTTTGTGAAATCATGGCTACCCTTACTCAGTGAATTTGCCCTTTCCAAAGGCATTGAAAGAGAAGTAAACGTATCAAAGTACGAGCTAAAATAAATCTGGTTGTATCATTCAGTGTTTCTTCAAAGTGCTGGAGGAAAAGAGCAGGACCAGCAAAGCAGCAAATCCAGGCAGCTGATGGTTCCACTTGTAAAAACATTACTATAAACAGGTCAGAACAATGTTCAGTGGAAAAAATACAGGTATTTCTTTAAAATACACAGCTGCTTTTATGTTTTGTATCATAATATTTTTGTTGTCTGTCACTGACCAAGATTTTATTGTGTGCTATGCAATACAGTAGAAATATAAAAACACTAAGTCCCACAAAAACTATCTGAAGTAGATATTGCTACATTGATTTTACAGACTGGCAACTGAGCCTTAAAATCATTAACAACATTGCCAAAGATCACTTGGGGTTCGAACCCATTCTCTTGACAACCATGGTGCGTTGACCACATTTTGTCCTACTTTTTCATGTCCAAAGTAGCAACCATCTGTATGGTGCCAAGTGTTTGGCCATTATTTATTATATAATATTATTATGACCTATTCTTCCAACATTTTATGTCAAAATAAATACTGTTCAACTTTCCTTGGGAATTTTTACAATAATTTTTTGACTTTTTTTTCTGTTTCATTTTTGTTCCAGTAAACACTTCATTTAGGCTCTTCTGGGGGCAAAATTACTTGGTTGGATCATTCAAAAGTTCTTCAATAGTTTTTTCCTCATTTTCTTAAGTATTTCCAACAAATGCTCAAAAAACATAAGTTATTAATAATGACACAACAATTTAAAAAGTCTTATGCCACCTCCACCTAAGATCTCTATATCTGTATTTCAAAAAGTTTCTTCAATTTACTTCTTTCTCTCAAATTACATGACCAAGTTACCTTCTGCATGGAGTTTTCTACAATCTCAATTAGTCTGCTTAATACTTCTTTAGAACTCTCCATTTAGTCCTGAATACCTCTACTGGAGTAATCTTACCAAAGCATTAGTTAACTTGATACAATTCAACAATAGAAAAACAAATAACCTCATTAAAAAATGGCCAGAGGAACTGAACAGACATTTTTCCAAAGAAGACATACAGATGGCCAGTAAGCACATGAAAAGATATTCAACATTACTAATTATTAAGGAAACGCAAATCAAAACCACAGTAAGATATCACTTACACCTGTTAGAATGGCTATTTATCAAAAAGGTAAGAAATAACAAGTGCTAAACAGTATGTGGAGAAAAGGGAACCCTCATACACTGTTGGAGGGAATATAAATTAGTGCAGCCACTGTGGAAAACAGTAAAGAAATCCCTCCTTTATTTTCACTTTTATTTTCATGACTCTGGGAGCTAGATCCAAAAAAATATTGCTACAATTTATGTCACAGAGTGTTCCGCCTATGCTTTCCTCTAAGAATTTTAAGTACTTGCCTTTACGTTTAGGTCTTTAATTCATTTTGATTTTAATTTTGTGTATGGTGTTAGAGAATGTTCTAATTTCAATATTTTATATGTAATTATCCAGTTTTCCCTGCATTTACTGAAGAGGTCTTTTCTCCATTGTATATTCTTGCCTCTTTTGACACAGATTAGTTGAACTAAAGTGCATGGGTTTACCTCTAGACTTTCTATCCTGTTCTGTTGATGCATATTTCTGTTTTTGTACCAGCACCATACTATTTTGAAAACTTTAGCTTTGTAGTACAGTCTGAATTAAGGGACCCTTATTCTTCCAGCTTCATTTTTCTTTCTCAGGATTGCTCTGGCTATTCTAGGTCTTTTGTGTTTCTATAAATATTTTAGAATTTTTTGTTCCATGAAAAAATAGAAAACATGTTCAGACAATCACAGGTACTGAAATTGAAACTGTTATTTAAAAACTTACAAAAAAACAAAATTCCAGGACCAGATGGCTTCAAGGTGAATTCTACCAAACATTTAGTGAACTGCTAATACCCATCCTTCTGAAACTCTTCCCAAAAACTGCAGAGGAAGGAATACTCCCAAGCTCATTCTATGAGGTTACATTACCCTGATACCAAAACCAGACAAAGACACCACACACAAAAAAGAAAATTACAGGCCAATATCACAGATGAACATAGAGGCAAAAATCCTCAACAAAATATTAGCAAACCAAATCCAACAATACATTAAAAGGATCATACACCATAATCAAATGGGATTTATTCCAGAGATGCAAGGATTCTTCAATATGTGTAAATCAATTGTTGTGATACACCACATCAACAAAATGAAGAGTAAAAACCACATGATCATCTCAATAGATACAGAGAAAACTTCTGACAAAATTCAACACCGATTTATGATTAAAAAGTCTGCAGAAAGTGGGCACAGAGGGAACCTACCTCAACAAAATAAAGGCCACATATGACAAACCCACAGCTAACATCATTCTCAAGAGTTGGAAAACTGAAAGCATTTCCTCTAAGATCAGGAATAAGACAAGGATGTCCACTCTTGCCACTTGTATTCAACAAAATTTTGGAAGTCCTAGCCATGGCAATCAGAGAAGAATAAGAAATAAAAGGAATACAAATTGGAAAAGAAGTAAATATGTCACTATTTGCAGATAACATGATACTACACATAGAAAATCCTAAAGATACTACCAGAAAACTGCTAGAGCTCATAAATGAATTCGGTAAAGTTGCACAAACAAAATTAATACACAGAAATCTCTGGCATTCCTATACACTAATAGCAAAAGATCAGAAAGAGAAATTACAGAAACAATCCCATTTACCATTGCATCAAAAGAATAAATACCTAAGAATAAACCTACCTAAGGAGGCAAAAGACCTGTACTCTGAAAATTATAAGACTCTGATTAAAGAAATCGAAGATGACACAAACGGATGGAAAGATATATCATGATTTTGGACTGGAAAAATCAATATTGTCAAGATGACTATGTTACACAAGGCAATCTACAGATTCAATCCAATCCCTATCAAACAGCCAATGGCATATTTCACAGAACTAGAATTAAAACGCCATATGTATTTTAGAATTAGTTTATTCAAGTCCACGTAAGACTAAGTTGTAATTACTTTGAATTTTTAGATAAAATTTGAGAGAATTCATTTTCATAATATACAGCCTGAAAACACAGTATATATGTCTCTATTTGGCCTTATTTAATATCTTACAAAACATTATAATTTTGTCTATAAAAGGCATGCATATTTTGATTGTTTTGTTATTTTTTGATTTGGTTGATGGTGGTAGTGATTAGTTATTGTTGTTCATTTGCGAGATATTAGAAAAAAAATTTTTGTTTTATTTTTATTACATTTCATGATTTTTGCAGGAACATGGATATACACTGAGTTTTGTGCTTTTATTTTGTATCAAATAAACTTACAAAACATTTAATATTGGTTAGAGGAAATGATAGTAGACATACTTGGCTTGTTCTGGGTTAAAAAAAAAATGCTTCTTACATTTCACATTGAGTATGATATTTATTGTACACTCCTGTGTATGACCTTTTCCAAGTTAAGACAGTTCAGTTTTATTCTGTGCTTGCTAAGACATTGATTCATTTTATCATGAATGAAAGCTGAATTCTGTTAAACATTTTTTTACTGTTTTTATCGACATAAATTTTTTTTATTTAATTTTTAATACAGTAAATTATTTTAATTAATTTCTACTATTAAACCTATCTTGTATTAATGGATAAATAATATAGTTCATTAATTTTGAGCCTACTTCTGATGATGAAAGTGTATAAGGAAATAAAACTCATTCCAAAATTTACTTTCATTTCTACCAAAAGTTTTGTTATATAATATTTTTGTTACCATTTATTACTAAGTACTTGTAATTTTAATTATGATTTTTTAAAATCTCTGAATTATTCTAAAATGTTTTTAAGTGTTTTAAAAGTTTGAAACTCAGATTCAAACTTGTTATCAATTTCTAACTTCACTGAACTGTGTTTTAAGAATATAAGCTATACGATATCAATCTTTCGACATTTGTTGAGAGTATCTTTATGCTTTAGAATGTAGTAAGTTTTCACAATGTTTGTTGTATGCTTGAAAAAAATTTTTTTTCAGTTGTGGAGTACAATGTTCTCTTGTAATGCTAAATGGATCAAACTTGTTAATCATACTGTTCAAATCTTCTATAGCCTTGCTGATGTTTTTGTTTGCTTGATCTGTCACTTAATGAGAGATGTATTATGAGATCATCTAGTACAATTTGAGACTATCTTACTAGGTGCCTATAAAATGGAACTCATATCTTAGAGATGTCTTAAATTCTTCATCTCTAGGAACGCCTCTTGACTTAAAGTTTAATTTTTAACGATAAAACAACTATACCAACTTTGTCTTATTTACCACTGAGTGATAAAGTAAGAAAACTTTTTCTGCCCTTTGACTTTAAATCTTTATCCAAAATTTTAAGTGTATATTCTACGAGAAGAATATAGCTGGAATTTTTCTTTATGTTTTAAAAATCAATGTGACATCTGTTTTTTTTAACTAGAGAGTTTAGTTTATTTACATTGATTGTGATTACTAATATATTTTGATTATTTCTACATTCTTATATGCTTTCCACTTTTTCTACTTTGCCTGTTTCTTTTTTTAATCAAGGAAATGGGCACCATTATTATAATTGAAAATCTAAAAATATAAAATGAAATGCGATTTATTTTCACATAGGCCAAATGTACTCGTTGCAGAAAACAGGAAAACACACATAAGGAACATGAACTTTTAAAATGCAATCAAACATTCACTACCTTCACGCACACCTGTCCAAACTTTTATTTTGCATAGGTCCAAGTAGATTCGTTATAATGAGATTTGTACACATACATAGTGTTAAGGTTTTCTGAGGAGGAAAATTATACTGTTAAATAATATTTAAAGAGATTTCCTTAACAGTCTAGGATAGATTGGAGGAAAGAGATTAGCATCATAAAATGCAAAACAAAGAGGCTGTGGTAGTTTTCTGAGCATAAGATAAAAGCATGATTAAAGTGCATTTGAGCACCCAGCACCTACTTATCCTTGATCAATATGTCACTAAAATAAAAGCCAATAAAAGTCACACTAAGTTTGAAAGCAAATCTTCATACCTCTAGCATTATTAATGCAAGACATTATTTTAAGTCATAATTCAAGCATAGCTTAAAGCCACTGAAACTTAGCTCTTTAACATCATAAACCTCAGTTGTGAGAAACAGAAATCAGCCCACCTTTGCAACATCTTGACAAGTGATTGGAAGGTGAATTAATCAAAGGTGTGTTCATCTATGTGTCGTCAAATTAAATTGGGGCAATAGTTTCACTGAATGAACCAGTTATTTACATGCTGCATAAATACAGCCATCGTTTTAAAACTAAGAACTGGCAGCATTTCTTTCAAAGGTTGCCAAGTCTGGGGCTATTAAAGGCTGTCCCATCCCAAGAACTTTCCACTTGAAGCTGTCAAAGATCTTTTTTCTTAATTAAGCCAAAATAGCTGGATGTCTGAGCTACTTCCTGATTGCAAATTAAGTGTCTTTGGAAACCGTTCTACATCTTCCAGGTCTAGAGGCCAATCCATGGTGCTCTTCAGATTTATGTACCCTCTAGTAGGCAAAGCAGAAGGAGGGACACTGCCAGGAAAGAGGGTACCGCGCAGGGAGGCAGGTGTTCCTGGGCGGGACTTAACCACAGGAAGAAATGTGTCCCCCGGGGAGTTTGTGCTGCCATGAATAGTTCTTGTAAACTGTCAGGCCAGCCTTGTTTCCACACTATGGAGAGCTTTTAGAAAGGCACGCAATACCCTCACCTGGCAGAGTTGACATCTTAGTCCTGAACACCCATAGAGCCCTGTCCTGTGCTGATGATGGCCTCATTCTTCCAGTTAAGGGTTCTGTGTTGTTCCCTTAAAGTGGCCACATGCTACTTTTTAGACTTGATGCTCAGCATCATTTTCATTTTCCCACTTTCCCCATTTTCCCAACTTTTCCTTTTCTTCACGTCAACTCACACTCTTTGTAGTATGTAAAATGCACTAGGTGCTGGGCATTTGGCTAGATTCAGGAGATACTGACATCAATCATTTAGAAATAAACTGTGCATTCTCCAAACTCATTAATACATGGACTCAGAAGATAGATGGTGAAAACATTATCCTCATTCATTCTTGTGCCTTCAGCCATCCTGGATAACCACTACTCCCCAGACAACCCAACCCAGGAGGCTTTAGTTTTGAAATGACTCAGATAAATAGCTCTTCTGAAAATATGGCCAAGTACGATCCAAACAGATAGATGTCTTGGGCAGAGGCTGCCACCTGCTCAGAGTCACATCACATCAGATCTGGGTGTAGAGGTGAAGGACAACAAATAAAAGGCCTGACTTCACTTTCCCTCCGCTAAAGACAGCTGTTTATTTTTAGTTGTTAGGTGGTGTTTTCTCATTTTGAGAAATTCTCTTTTTTCAATGAAAATTCAGTGGTGAATCACTGAGACCCCACAAGGAGAGAGTTGTGCTCCATAGAGGACACCTGTGGAGAGGGCCACCATGGCAGTTCCCGCAGAGTGGGTCTGCTGGGCACACAGCCATCCCCGAAGGCCAGCTCTGACCCTGGTTACAGCAATGCTAAAGATCTGCTTTAATCCAACCAAAATAAGAGTATGCAGTCCTAAAGCTTTTACAGAGAAAAAAAAATCTAGTTCTACCTTTGACCCAGGCTATTTTTCTTCAAACATTTAAAGTTCAAAGGCACCATGTGCATATACTTTTATTTAAAACCAGAAAGTCATTCTTATTGTATTTGGTCACCCTCATTTTAATTTGCACACGTGCTTAATAATAAAGCACGTGCTGGACTTTAGCCTAATATATCATGTGCATAATAACATCAAGATCTTTTTTTAAACTTATTAACTAGGAAATAGCATAAAATACTGACCTTGTGGGTAAGTGACTTTTGCATCCATTTTTAATCATTATTACGTTGCTAAAGAGCTGCAAGAGTAAGGTTTTAACATGACTCCTGGGAGAATTCTACCAGTCTTTATGGAACACATTGCTCACAGCTGTGGTGAAATATCCACCACGAAAAATCACAGCACTTTTTATTCCATGGCAATGACATCATTGGTATAATTCACATGTGGGAAGCAGTTGTCTACCACAATGATATTAACCTCAAACTAATTCTAAGGACAGGGTTGGGGGGGATTGTAACATAACTTCATGATTTTATTTGCATTCACCATTAATGTCATTTTCCAAATATTTTAGATCAGATTCTCAAAGGCCATACTGCTCCCCCTATGATGATGGATGATAATTTCAAGATACTTCTTAAGGTAATAGGAAATCACCTTTCCATAAGACTGCTATACTGCCCAAGATTTCTCAGCATTTCAACTACCCATATTCCAAAGGTTGTTTTTTTTTTTGCCCCATAAAGACTTTCCATTTAGAAATGTGACAGTGAGGCAGTTAGTACCTACAACCTACATCAGTATCCTCTGAGAATCTTAATGATGAACCTGAGATTGTACTGAAAACAAGACCAATAACAGGTGGATTTTTATAGGGTATTTGGGTTCTCATTGGTATAGAATAAGGAGAAAAATATGTGAAAAAAACCATTATTAAGTCTCTGTTGTCTTATCTGATATTGACTTGTTTCATGATAACTTGAATGTCACCCTATCTCCTTCTGTTGGGCAACATTAATACATACACACACACACACACGTAATATATATATATACATATATATATATATATATATATATATATATATATATATATATGATTTAATTTCAGGTAGTGCTCATACAAAGAAGAAAAATCGGTCTGCTAGGGCTAGGAATTGCCTGGGGGCAGACAGGAGAGGGAAGATATTTTGAAGCTGTAGTAAGAAAAGTTTCCCTGGGAGGTGAAATTCAAGCGGAAACCTTAATGTGCTAGGGAGTGACCAAGGAAGCACGGTCCAGTCCAGTGAACAGCAACTGAAACCATCCTCGGATAAGAATAAACTTGATATGTTCCAGAGATAAAGGGCTCTTAGAGGGAGCAAGGGTGGTGTTGCCAGAGGGAGAGGGGTTCAAGATTGGTGGAGTGGTGCGAGATGACGGTGGGGAAGAAAGCAGATCCTGTGGGGCCTCGTGGGCCCTGTGAAAACTTTAAATTTTATTCCAAGTGTGAGACAAATCACAGGACGATTCTGAGCAGGAGAGAAGAGGAAAGGAATCCAGCTTAGGTTTACAAAAAAGATTTGGGCTGCCTTGTGGAGAACTGATTACAGAGATGCAAGAATGGAATTAGAAATTGGGTAAGAGGCTCTACCCTGAATCCAGGGGAAGAACAGCTAGGGCTGGAGGGAGTGGGGGCGGGGGGGAAGTGCTGAGATTCTGAGAATCAGCACACAGTCTGAAAATAGAGCTGAGACCAGAGGTAGCCTGGAAGCTGTCAGAGAAATAGCAGAGTTGAGGGGGGTCGGAGGCTGGGTGAAAGGTAGTGCTACCAGCTATAATAGGTATTCAGGGACCACTGTCAGCCCCATCCAGGGCCTCAAAGACTCAAGGCGCTCTCACATCATGGGGAAGACGCCAACACACACACGCACACACACACAGAGTCACATATCCTCTGACAAGTGTTGTAAGAGAAATATCCTCAGGAATTTCCTGATGTCTGGATTTTCCATAGCTTTTATTTAAGCACTTCTTTTTGGCCTTGAGCGTAGACAACTAAATACTGCGGCCTAGCCTGTTGGATCTCTGGTATTTCAGTCCTCGCTAACTTACAAACCTGTTTGTACCACAGCATATTCTTTATTGTTCTTATCATCTAAGTATCTATTGCTTAGCACCAAGGAATGTGTTCTCCTTGTCCATGTAAACAGATGGGAAACTATCCCTCTCTTCTCCAAATTCCCATACTGGTCCCAGGCAATCACGATCACTCAAGACAGAGTCAGAATCTTTTTCTGTACTCCTTAAGATTCGTCTGTATTCTACAGGGCAGGATAGGAAGAGAGGAATTCTATGCACTCATGGTAAGGGTTTCATCATCCATGAAGAGAAACCGTAAGAAAGGCTACATGGTAATGGGAAAATTCATCCCCCACAAATCCAGAGAAGCAAACTGCAGATTCTCAAACTCAGAAGCGTGTGTTAAAATGCAGAGGACCAGGACCCATCTCTAGTATTTCGGATTCATGAAATCAGGAAAGAGGCCAAAGAGTCTATGTCAATAAGCCTCCCCTGTATCTCATGCTAGAGTTATACTGACAACTTTTTGAGAAATACTATCAGCTATTAATGTTTCCTTTGGCCTAGTGCCTTCTAAATGGTAGATGGAGGAATCATAGCCAATATAAAGTTTTAGAACTAAGGATAATAAAAGATCAGAGAAATCTTGGATTCTCTAACCTAAACCTCCTTTTATTCTTTTAAATATCAGAATTTTAAGAAGCCGAATGCTTAATTTAAGATCTAGTCACATATAAAACACATCTTAGTTCCTAAATACGGATGGTCTTAGGATACTTCAGTTACCCTTTTTTTTTTGGTTATTTTTAATGAAGGCAAGCATGCTACATTTGAATGATTTTTATAAAAACTGATTTAAGAAAAGAAAATTTTTTTTTGGTCTAGGGCAAAACTTTTAGGAAGAGCCTTTGTGACTGCAATCAGTAATGTTCAAAATATGCATAATTTTGTTTCCAACTTTCTCATCTTGGATCATAAGAAGTCAAGTATAATTACCAACCAGATGGAGAATTTGACCCTCACTTTGAGAGATTTAGCATGTACTTTCATTAACACTACAGGAAAAAATTCAAAATCACAAGGAAAAAATCTATAGGACATTTTATTGTTCCCCTCACAAGCATCTGGATTTTGATGAATAATCACAAACTTCAGGAAAAAATTCATCAACTTCTAACGCTACAGAATTCTTTTAGGACAGACCTATTAGCATTTAATGTAATTAATTATTCATGTTTCCACTAACTTCCTTATGTGTATTTTCATTAAGTGAAATAAAAGGTTTGTCCAAGGTCCTTTTTTTAACATATGCCCAGGCTTTAATTTTTTTTTTTACCCCAACGTTAAATAATTTAATGTTCTAGAACAAACTGTTCAAATAAACTTTATTATTAACAACATATTAAGAAATATCTGAAAAAAATCAATACACTTTTATATGAATTATTTTTGTGTAAAGTCTCATAAAATCATAGATGAGAGCTCTAAATTCATTTAAAAATGAATTCACAGGGGGAGTTCCCGTCATGGCTCAGTGGAAACAAATTCAACTAGGAACCATGAGGTTGTAGGATTGATACCTGGCCTTGCTCAGTGGGTTAAGGATCCGGTGTTGCCTTGAGCTGTGGTGTAGATTGTAGATGGAGCTAGGATCCTGCGTTGCTGAGGCTGTGGCATAGGCCGGCAGCTGTAGCTCTGATTACACCCCTAGCCTGGGAACCTCCACATGCCTCGGATACGGCCCTAAAATGACAGAAGACAAAAAAAAAAAAAAAAAAAGCTAAGCCTGATGCCCCTTCTACATCTTCTTCCTCTTCTGATTACCAACCACCTAGATTCTCATGCCGGCCTTGTGTAGTTTCATAGAACTTTGACCCTAAAACGCCACCTTTTGCATGCTTTTGGAGGTGGGGGTGTGCTTTAGGGAGACAGTCATGCCTGAGCACATGCAGTGAACCTCTAATGATGAGATTCCAAGCACCACTCTGATACCTAAGCAGGGACATCAACCTTTATAAACCAGAATCTAAAGTGACAGATTCACACATCTGTATAAGGCAAATATTTTCTCCCAAAATTGGATCAGTGGAGAAAGGAGGGACAAAGGAAGGAAGGAAAGGAGAGAGAGTGCCTGTGATCAATCACCTTTAAGAATTTCCACAAAAGTTCCATTGCTTTCCTTACTGATCCCAACAACAGACTGGAACTCCCTTCTCTGGTGCATTAAGGAAGACCCTTGGGAATCCTTGTTTCTTATGACACTAGTGGAAAGCGGTGTAAATAGCGGCTAAGAGGGTACACTGTGGGGTCAGACTGACTGGGTCTGAATACCAGCTCTATCATAGACATACTCCTTAGCATCTCCAGACCTTGGTTTACCTTACAGGATGCTAGGGGACGGTTCTAAGAAATGACTGAGTTAATGCATATTGAGTATTTAGAGAATAATAAGAACAGTGAGAGTTTGACAACTGACGAATATCCTCATTTGTGGAACTGTAAAGAGTCTCTTACTTTCACCCCACCATACTCATCCATACCAGGCAAATAAAAAGAAAGAAGACATCTCTGATTCCTGTGAGGGTGTCAGAGCAAAAGTAGTACTTGGGAGAAAGAATTAAGAAGAACCACAACTATTCATTTTGCAAAAAGGAAAGCTAAGGAATATTTCTGGTAAGAGTTTCTCTGTTGACCAGAAGAGGCAGAAAAGCTCAAACAGAAGCAAGGGAGCAGGAGGAATTCATGCATGTGGACTCTAAGGATGAACGCTCAGACTGAAAAAGTTATTCAAGTCTGAAATCACTGCAGTGGGAGTGGAGAAGGCTGCCTGCTGTGGACATGGTCGTGCCCTGGGGCAAGCAGATAAGTAACGTGCCCTTGAAAGCTTCTTCATGCTCTATGTCAGTATTTCCCTGGAAATCTTTTTGTGTAAATATATAAACATAATAGAAGGGTATAAAGCTCTGGGCTAAAAACTTAAGATTTTAGCAGGAAACTATTTGTTTTGCCTTCATTGTAACAGGAGCACAAAGTCACATTGAAAAAGACCCCATATAACCCAAATCCTTCTTCATTCTCTATTTGAAAATACTCAGGCAGAATGATTTTGTGAGTTCTGAAAATTGATAAGGATCCCTGGTTTGAGGAAAAGAAACAGAATTAAGCAGAGAACTTGATTTTGAGACTATTCATGACAAAATCACCTTAATAATTTGATTATCAGGCCTGGGTAAATAGCCAATGTATAAGAGAATGAAACTATAAATAAAAACAATAAATAACTCAGTTATGAGTGCTCTCTTGGTTTGGAAATGCAAATTAATTCTTAGAGTAGTGTATAGGCCAACTGTTCCTCTAAGAAGTTGGAGAAAAATGTTCTGCAGAAAAGTTCCCAAGAGGGATATATGTCTTTTTAGTAAATATGCCTAATGATTCTTTGTGACCTCATGGCATAAATCATAACAAATTGAGTTATGCAGTAACTTTTTGAGATGGCCTAATGAGATTCCTATTCGAAAGCTCTAGATCTGTATGCTGTCACAATACACAGATTAAGGGTCTTATATGAAGTTATAAAATGTTTTTTGTTTGTTTTGAATCTTAACATGATTCTCCCCATGTTACTTAGGACAGAGAGTTGAGGGTTTATTTAATTCCATCATTCCATTGGTCAATAATCCCAGCAGGAGATTATTTCTGCAGTTAACTCACTCTATCTCTCTGAATAATAAACAGAAAACAGCGATTTGAGGGTTAGGTGATAAGAATCAGAATCCACATGGGACTTCCTAGTGTTTTACAGGTAAGGAGAATGAAGCATCAACTTGTTCAGCTGGCCAAAGTTACATTGCTTCTGACCTCAATGTCAGACCTCTGACCACCTTGCATCTTCTATTACAACTTCTCAAGCATTTGGATTTCTGCATTTCTGATGGGGTGGCCTATTTTTCATGTGTTGAGATTCCCAGGGGAGTTAAGATGGCTGCTGGCAATCTTGACTGCTGTGGGGAGTTATTGCTGTAGGCTAGAGAAAAACATGAACCAGGGTTGAAAGAAGAAGCGGAAGTAAGAGGCTGAGGTCCTTAAAGAAGTGGAGAAACTGAAGACCACACACACAAAGGATCTACTGATGGGAAAGGACACTCATCACTGAGGCAAATCTGGTGAGGTCACCACCACTCTGAGCCTTCACCCACTCCCTACCCCAACCCCAGGGCTCACAGCTCCCAAGGCTCCACTGAGGTGATTTCCAGCTTTGTCCACCATACAAATTTTCCTCAGAGCACACATTATTCCTAGAGCATGACTTGAGAAATGAGTGAAATAAAAGCTAGCATATGTCTAATTTATAGTCAAGTGCACATGCAGATAATAGTGTTTTCAATTCAAGTGATACTGCACAGTTGGCCAACGTGAGAGAAACGGACGGAGGGCTATCTTCATCTTTCTAAATATTTTCTAAAGAGTTAGTCATGTTCATTGCAGGGGCTTTGTAAAGTAAGATTCTACGCTCCTGCTCTGTAAGCTAAGCATTGCATTTCTTGTGAGAAAAGGGGGTTATCTATTTCTTCTAAAATGCCTTAATGAATGGGAAAAGATTTGGTTAGGTTACAGAGTACAGCAACATTTGCTTTTGGCATCATTATCTGGGGATTTTTGTGCTTTTCTTCCTTCTTTGCCTTATCTCTTTTCCCTTTTCACAGTTCACACTTACACAAACTGTGTCATTCATTGTAATGATAAAGCAAGTACTGAGTGTTTAGCTTTCATTCTTGTCCTTGGATGTTAAAACTGACAGCTTAGCACCTCTATTACTTTTTATCAGTGAGTCATTGCCCTTGCCAGCACTCAAGATAAGAAAGTCTCACACTTGCCTGAGGAAGAAAAAAAAAAAAGGCAGGAAAACTGAAAAGAGCACAGGGGCTGGGTTTACTAACCACAGAATGGACGGTAGGTGGCTGTTTTGAAAATGGATGGGCCTTGCCATTCTCCGGGACAAAGTTATAAATGAGAAGCCGTCCATTGTGATTTAGGTCATTTTTAATGGAGAGAGTCCATTTTCAGCTACCCGGTTAACCAGTAAAAACCTCTAAGGAGTAGAGAAATTCAACAGTTGATCACATTTTAATCCAAATGTTCAAAGACCCATATTCAAAATGAATCTGATCACCTCACACTAAATCCTTATTTATGAAAGATTAGCCACAAGAACTGAGAATTACCATTTGATACTCCTGCACTCTGTGTGTGTGTGTGAGTACCCAGAAAAACTACACCATGACAGGATCAGAGAATTCAGTGACACATTAAAGCTGTTTCTTTGGGGGGGGAGGTCACTGTTATTCACTGATAAATTTGGGAGATTAAACAAAATTGTACATTCCTTTTCCCACTCTAATACAGACCATCTTTCCTGGCACTGTGCCTTCATTCCTATTGTTTAGGTACTAAAAGAGGCTGCATAGGGCTTTGAAAGACCTGGCATAATGAGGGGCAGGGAAGATACCCCATTGAAGCTCTGCCCTGTAGTTTGTGAAGGGTTTGGGAATTTGGTGAAAATATGACATTGATTTAAGGTTCCCATGCAGGACTAGTTCCTCTTTCAACTGACTGCATGGCTCAGGATATACTGAGATGGAGAACAGTCATATTTCAGTGTGCGATATATCCTTTCCACATCATCATAGTTCACTTTCTCAAAAACCATGTGAAGTTCTGAGTAAGCACAACAAGCCACACCCATAAAACATCCTCTGCTAATCGATTCCCACTTGTGACAACTTTAAAGTGGAGCAAGAACTTAAAGATGCTTGAAAAGCAATCTGTGTGAAGAAATCTAGATTTCTAGTTTCCACCCAGGTTTTACAATTGTTTCACCCAAATCTAATCTGACAGCATTGGCTTAGTGATTACCTGTAAAGAATCTGTCCCAAGCTTCAAATTCATTATCATAGAAATGAAGTTAATTTCTGGTTGCATTCGTATTTATTTAGCTGATGCAATATTTAACTTCATTGTGTAATTATAGATAAAAGTATGTCTGGAAGGAACTACAGCGAGTAGGAGCAAACGTGCAAAAGTATACTAGGGAAGGGCTGGGAGCCACTAGACTTCAGCTAGTTTTAAGCATTAGTCCATAAATCTTAGAGAGGGAACACAGAGTGACAACTAATCTAGTAAACTGATAAATGGAAATTAGATAAGAGAGTGTTTATTGCATTCCCAATTTACAGATGAAGAAACTGAGGTGCTGAAAACTTAAGTAACTTATCAACACCACATAGCTGGTAAAACCCTCAGAGGATATACAGGATGCATGGTTATGGCAAAAGAATTCTAAGCATTAATTAGAAAACAGTAGAGTGAAAACGGCCAACTGCAAATTTCAGTGAATCCTGGAAGGCTTGGAATACATTAGAGGGATAGCTAAGTCAGGACTCAGGGAAACCCTCTCCAAAAAAAAAAAAACGGATGCTAAAGACAAAATGCCAGCCAACCGGACAAAAGGGGCAGAGACTGATCTGGACAGAAGCACCAGCATGTGAAGGAGGGCCCAAGGCATAGAGCACAGTGTGGGAAGAGAACTTCAAGTAGGTCTTAGAGTAGGTGAGCAAATAAATTGAACGAAAGAGGTAAGCGGTGGCCAAGCACACAAAAACGCTGCAGAAACCACTCTAGAGAATTTCAACTACTTTGAAGACAATGGGAAGCCGAGAAAAGAAGGAAATAGTTGAGTCACAGGATCAGATTTGAGCTTTGGGGGATATTACTTGACGGCATCATGGAAAAAGCACTGGAATCCCAGATAGGAAATGGGCTGTGGCAATAATCCAGCAAGAACTGATGATGGTCTGAGTTTGCATAATGTCTCCGACAATGAAGAGGATATATATTTACTTGCCAGCTTCATTAGGACTTGCTAATTGATTGACTACAGAGGTAATGGTGTGAATGAGGAAATGCTAAGAATGAATCAATATTCTCCTGCAGTAGTCCTCTGAATGGAGACCAGTATCATTCCCTGAGACAGTGAACTCAGGAGGAAAAGGAATAAGGCTCAAAGGTAGTGAAATTTAATTCTAGATATGCTGCATTTGCACTTCCAGTTTCAGACTACCAACCAGTGGTTGAATACACTACTAGAGGTTTCTCCTAAACTAGGTCTAGAGTTTAGGAAAAAGATGTGGGCTGGGAAAATGGATGCGGTAAAAATCAGCATACAGATGTAAATGGAATACACAAAAGAAGACAAAATAATATAAGAAGAGAATAGCTGGAGAAAGAAAATTAGCCAACACTCCCCTAAAAGGTAGCCAGTTTCTGATGGTAGTCAATCTCTGTCACATGGGTGACATATCAATGAGCAAGCAACCCTACTCATGGCACCACACTTACATATAATGCCATGTGTATAATGGTATCTCTCTCCTTTTTAAAAACTCCAATGCCCATAGCCTGATTTTCCTTATATGCAATAGATGACAGAGATTGAGCTGGAAAACCCGTGCCATGACTGAAGTGGGTCTTAACCACTCCAAAGCAGGCAAAATAATCACTCAAAACTGAAGTGCCCTCATTATAAATATTTTCTAATTGTACATCATCAAAAAAAAACAAAAAAGCGGTGGGGTGGATCTCAACAATAGTTGGAAAGAGGACGGGATACCATGTCTAAAGTGGTGTGCCTCAATTTCAAAGTTGAGTCTTTTCTTACCCTCATGAATCAGAGTGTTTATATGAGTAATTTGCTACAGTGGAAATCAAGCGCATGAGTTGAAGGCTCAACTCACCAAGCCATCTCCACTCCTCAATAATAAGCAGTTTAAGCAGCCCCAAGGGATACTTTGGCCGACAGAATGCTAGAAACAGTGTGTGGAAGTCAAAGTATAAAATAAGCTTTCAGTTTTTGCAACAAATAAATTAGTTACCTTCTCTGGCTTTATTTCCTCACCCAGAGGAGAAAGGTGTTCCCAGATGACCTCTGAGGTCTCCATCACCTCCTGTGGCCCAGTCACCCGCAAGAGTAAGTCAAAGTACAGACTTCACTGGGAATTCCTGCAGGCTTGAATCCACCTCCACCCTGCTGAGAGAGAAGGCAAATACTACTTCTAGTCTGGTAGCATTCTCAATCAGGATTTGTCATCACTCAAAGCACAGGTGGACCATGGTGCATATATTAATTTTTACTCCAAGATCCTTGTTTTCATTTGGCTTTGAAATATTACTGTGACTACTTTTATTATTTTTACCTACTGCATGCAATCTATGATTGCCATCCTCGTTTATTAGTAGGTCATTTCCCATAATTTCCCCCCAGCTCTATCCAGCACACTAATGCTAGCTATTTGTAACTCAATACACCATTTCCAATACCATGAGTTTTACATTTTATTATTCTTTTTACTTTTGGAACTGACATACTGGGGGGAAAAAAACCGACGGAAATTTATTAAAAATCTGTATTTTCATTTAAACTATTGTTTCCTCTGTGAGTGGCAGGATAATTTATACTTATTTTAAAATTTGGAATGAAAGGTTTCCTAATTACTAATTTTACTCCCCAGAAGCGTTCCCAAATACTTCAACTGCAAGAGCTGGCCTAATATTTGCTCACTTGTTTGCTCATTCCCTCCTTTTTTCTCTTCAACTCCATTTGATATATGTTTCCCAGGACGTAGTTGAGACTTCTGGCCCGAGAGGCTGGAAAATACAACCCCGAATTTCCTACAATCTCAGCTCCACTTTCTCCCGCGCTCAAGCAAGGGGCGGGAGCCTTGTTATTGTCACGTGGCCTCGGGGCGACGGGCCTGGCCCGCCAATGGCCGTTCGCGGGCCTCGGCACGCCCCGCCCATCGGCTCCGCCGCGCCGGGACTTGGCGCTCAGCCGGGAGGAGGAGGCGAAAAAGTTTCTTTTGCGGGCGAGAAAGGGCCTCCGCGCGCGGACGCTGCTCTTGTTGCAAGTCTGCTGCAGCTGGCCGTTCTTTTCTCTCTCGCTGCCCCGGGGCATGAAAGGGTTTTGCAGCCGGGACTGAAAGGGGTTTACCTGGGAGCGTGAGAGGAGCGCGTGCACAAGCGTTCAGGAGCGTGGGCATCCACTCTCCGCTGGAAGTTGGTGCAGGGCCCCGAGTGCGCGCGGGCTGCGGAGCACCGGGCGGAGCGAGAGTCCGCAGGACCTCGATGGGCGCGCCCAGGCTCCGCGCGCCTGTGGCGGCGCTGGGTCTGTTGCTGTGCGCCGTGCTGGGGCGTGCGGGCCCGGCCGAGGTTGGCAGCGGCCCGGCGCTGGGGCCCCCTTCGGGAGTCGGCTCGGAGCTCCGTTGCCCCGCTCCATGTCGCTGCCTCGGGGACCTACTGGACTGCAGTCACCAGCATCTGGCGCGCCTGCCGGACACTCTTCCGTCCTGGGTTGCTCGACTGTAAGTATTATTCCTGCGAGCGGAGAAGGACCCTCTCTAGATTCAGGACTGCGGGCGAGGGGCCAGGATGCTCGGCGCACAGCGGCTTTTTCCAGGGCAGCTCCTCTAGGCCCAGGCCTCGAGCGGCGTTCCTCAGGGACGTTAAAACAGCCTGCCGGGCCTCAGTCTCCCTCTATCTCCTCAGTTCCCAGAGGGTAGCGCAGGTCCCTCCCGGCCCCAGGTGGGCAGGGGGACGGAGCCACTGACAACCCTAGAGGGTCGAATCGACGTCCTGCTCCAGGAGCTCGCCAAGGGGGCTCAGATGCGTGGTCTGCCAGGCCAGGGCCGGAGGGCTGGCAATGTGGGACCACTGGAGTTCGGCCTTCTCACCTTGAGAGTTTGATCCGGTGGCTCAAGTCTAGTTTCTAAAAGGTTCAAGCCACCTTTCCTGTACCCAGCTAGTAATCGAACGCGCTCCTTGAGTTTGCGAAGCCCCTCGACAGAGTTCTGTCACTGTCCAAGCTATGGTATATACCCTTTTGTTGTTCTTTACCATGGGCATATTTCGCGTTTGTAAATTCTATAAAAACCCCTCTTCGGCTAAATTGTGGCACATACCCGTTCCCGTAAGAAGTTGGCAAGAGTGATTGAGTAGATATGGAGTGGAAGGAACTAGTTTTTTTCAGACCCGAGAGCGTGATTTCTGTAGCTTATCGGCACGTCCAGAGGGTTTAGGAGAGAGCGCTAGGTGCTGTTATGCAAGTTTTTGGATGCTAGCTGTGAAGTCTGAAAACCTGAAATCACTGCCAACTGCGTGGAAGAACAAGGAAGAAAATGTAGTTTACTTGGAAAGGCTGTTTCTTTCTAAATGTCATCTCCCCAGCCCTAGTTTTGTTAAAATTGGAAGACTGGTGCAAAATGTAAACAGTCAAAACTTGTATTTCTTCCTCGCTTACTTGCTTTTTTTTGAAAGTAGTTATCTTGTTTAAAAGAAACAAAAGTGCAGCCCATTCTTAATCCTTAGATTTGGGCCTAGCAGAATTGCAGTGGAAATTCTAAACTCTTAAAACAACTCTAGTCCACTCTCCTAACATCAAAATACTAGTGGTAGGAAGTTTGGTCAGATAGTTTAAGAAATTGTTTTTAAATCACTGTGCTAAGCGAAGTCTTTATTTGTGAATTACAGACCATCAAAAGCATATTCTTTGTGTTTACAGACCTTGGTTTCATTAAAAAAAAGTAGAATTAGAGAGTTTTAGGTTGATATGTAATCTTTTATCGTAGGATGTCTTCTTTAGTAGTTTTTATTACAATTGAAGAAGGAGATAAGGGCTTTAACCTAAAGCAGGAAGACTTTCAATTAGTTGTGACTAATTCTGTTCAATTGCCTCTTGTGGGGGTCATGCTGCCTTATTCATGAGATGTGAATGGCTCTATTGACAACATATGGAACTGAACATGTGAATGACTGGAGGTGAGCACTTACAAATAACAGAGGGATGAGAAAAGAAAATTAATATAATACTTCCTGGGGTGTGTTTGGAAATGCTTGGATCATTCACCAAATCTAATTTATATTAAAGTTTCTCAATGTTAAGTGGCCTGTCAGAACATGCCAATGTGCCAGATATTCTTTATGTGTGAATATCTTTTTTTTTTTTTTTAATTTGGACGTCTTAAAAAAACAACTGTATGGCTTTTGATTAGAAGTTGAGTTAAACCAAAAGGGGTTTGATACCTATTTAAACGTTGTCTTAAAAGTAGCTGACCTAATTAGGATTTTGTTTTGCAGATAATTTGGTGGCACACTAAAAACAAATTACAGTTTATTTGGTTAGCACAATCTTTAATTACATTTCCGACAGCAGTAAATTGTCTCGATTCAAGTCCACATTCCTTAAATGTATGTGAAAATAAGTTCCACTTGTACAAATAAGCACCAGGTCTGTTGTCAGAAGCCCTGCTGTGATCATTCATTGGACAGCTTGGTCATTCGTGTACTTGTGTGACTTTTAACCAACTTTGTAGTTGTCACCAAACCATGTGGTCCAAATTTTTTTAGTGTAAATGTTTCTTTTGTTTGTGCCTAAAGCTCTAGAAGTCTCCTCTCTCTACCTTTGAAAGGAGCAGGAAAATACTGGGAATTGAGCTTTAAATTATCTGTTACTTGGTGTTTGGAAGGGGGGCAGTAAGATAGTTGTTTCTTAAGTTTTATGTAATTAGAAAAGCTTTTAAGTAGATTATTCCCAGAGTTCAGAAATAAGTAGAAAAACGCTTGTTGTTCTTCCCCATATCTTCACTTCCTTTTCCTCAGGTGATTAAGAAAGTAAAAGTTTGACTTAGGGCCAGTGTATGAGAGTACTGTGCAGAAAAAGTTTGGTGTCTATCTTTTGTTTTATTTGTGGAATTGGCAAGTTAAAAGATTAATGTATTTAATATACGTGCATGTATGTATTTTTCCCCACTTTATTCAGTTGTAATTTATGGTTATAGGAATCCCATTTGTGAAAAGGTGATAGTTTGAGGGGTAAAATAATAATATTGTAGTTAGTTCTCCTTTCAGAAAGGAACTTCTAATACTTCAATAAAAGTGGCTCTTAAAACAGTAACTGTTTGAAGCGTTCCTTACAACCGCCTTTAAAGGCAGACTTGAGTTTACATCTACAGTTTGTGCTTGCAAGGAGATCTGAACCCAAAGAGAAGGGCTAGTTAGAATGTTTACTTAGCCAAAAGAGGGAAAAGTTGCCCAATTGTCAGTAAGAACTTCAAGTATTATTAAAATCTCACTGGAATTTCAGAATTATTTGTGTTAACATGTAGAAAAGTTTAAGTTAGCTGGACTCAGGCAAAAATGTCAGAAAGGTACTTTCTGCCCGTGTGGCTTTAGTGTCTGCCTGTTATAAATCCTCTGGTCCGGACCAGAATTGGGGCTGGGGTTGGGGCTAATAGTCCTTATGGTTTTCACAGCTGTTTTTCTATATTTTCCAGACTAAAACTTGAACATAGCAGGCTGATTTATGAGTCACTTTGGATCAGTGTCTTAAAACAGCTACAGCCTGGCTTTTTGTTTTTCAGCTTTCCAGATTTCTGCTGAATTAGCAGCTCTGCAGGACCGGTGGGATTGATTAAGAAGCAGTGCTGGATTTGCATTTTAAAATTTGACTTGGAAGTCAGATTTCCAAATGCTAAGAGGAAGAAAATGATAGCTGGAACGAAATGTTGTAAATTACTTATTTTCACATATATTTATTCACTTGCTAATATGCAGGAAGAGAGACTTCTCTGGACTGTGTAGAGTTTGGTTTTCAAGTGTTTGGCCAGCTGAGTTTTGGGTAAATAGTTAATACCTCCCTGCCTCACCACCTTTCCCATTTATTAACCTCATTACAAAACGTTTTTTAAAAAAAGGTTTCCTGGGGAAAAATGTTCATTAATGGAACTCTAAAAATGAAGACTGCGTTATAGAAAGTAATGGGGTTTACGAAAACATTGACATTGTACAACTTGAATTTGTTTTTAATGGTCTAGCCATAAAACAATACAAAGAAGATTTAGGAAAAAGTGACATCCTTTAATCATTTCTGAACCATAAACCATACTAAATCTAAATTTAGGTGCATTAAAAATTTCATTGACTTGAAGTATTTAGCAGTAAAAGTCACTTTAGGGGTGATTTTTTTTTCTCCCATATATACTGTGGTTTTAATAGTACACAAAGCTCAGGGGTGGAAGTGTGTTGCAATAACTGAAATATTTAGGTTTGCCAGCTCCTGCTTCTGGATAAGAAATGAGTGGTTCCCTGCACGGACCCTATTCTCTGAGGCATTTTCTCCTTTTAAAGGTCTTTTGTTGGCTATCTCATCCTATTACAGGTCAAAAAAAGGAGTTAAAGCACTCAGTCTTCTTTTGTCTCCCCCCCCCCCCATAAGAGCGTCCTGAGAAATAATCCTTACAATGACGTGAGGAGTGGAAATTTCATTTTTTCTAATTAAAAAGAAAGTCACCTGTACAAGCTGTAAGTGCCAGATCAGGTCCCTTTCCTCTGAAAACTTGAAACAATAGGGAATGCAGTCTTAGGCTGGTGCACTGTTCTTTAGATAAGTGGGTCCAAAGGAGGCTTTCTGTTGATTCAGGCTACCTCCCAGGTGAAGGACTCTTTTCCTTGGTTGATTTTTAAACCTGAGGGAAATCTGTGACTGTCTGTGGTGCTAAAAGCACACAGGTTTTGTTTGAATCCTAACATGAGTTGTTGGGCTCACGGTTTCCTTGATGAACTCCAGATGGAAGCGGGCTGGGCTGTGAGGGAAAGTGTCTGGCTCCAGTGTGGGGAGCATGCACAGCAGTGGTTGTAATTGCAGGATTTTTATAGTTTAAAGACTGTGCCAGATTTTTTTTTCATGTTATAACTGTACCAGAACAAATCTACTCATGTCTGTTACTGTCTGGTAGGTCTTTAAGCAAACATGTTTCAAATAAAAACCTTTGCAATTTTTTTTCCCTTTTAGGTGAAATAGAAAAATCCAGGTTTATTCTCAAAACAAAAATGCAAAGACTGAAAGGATCTCTGATTTCTAATTGTTACCTAATGGACATGCACTGAGTAACACTGTGCTTCTCTGGATATGATTGCCCTGCCTTTTTCTTTGGCGCGGGGTTGGGGGGGGCATATAACACATGGTTCCTGCTTTTCTCCAATCAAGTTTGGTTATCTCTAACTTTGGTTATTTAGAGCTATTAAATTTTAAATAGTGAAGGAATTAATCTGGTAGGAGTGGGTAAGCCTCTTTCAGTAGGAGAGCTTTAAGCCATTCTGTTTGTCAGCCTGGTTTTCAATAGCTCTTCAGCCATTTCATTCTCATTAGACCATTTAGAAGGAGCGTATCCAGTGTATTGACCAATATAACCAACATTTGCTGGATTTCGTTTCACATTTTGAATCTTTAATGCTGAGCTGATGACCTAGCCTAGAATATTGCATACGTAGGAGTTTTGTTTTTGCTTTCTTTTAAAAAACTGAAGTCTTATGGAAATGGTTACTAAGTTAGATTCTCTGAGTTAGAAGCAGATTTATTTTAATGATTGAAAAGAAATCTGATCATAGGTTTCTGTGCAGTGCATTTAACTTTGTTAGGCGGTTGATGTGGTTTAAATTATACATTCTATTGAGGCATTGCGATTTGGGGAATTCAGGAAAGCAGAGAGTTTGGGTTGTTTCGTACCTGCTCAACACACACACACACACACACACACACACACACACACACACACACCTACCTTTGGGTTGTTTCGTACCTTCTCAACACACACACACACACAAACCCCTACCTTTGGGTTGTTTCGTACCTGCTCAATACACACACACCCCTACCTGCCTGCTCAACACACACACACACACACACACACACACACTCCGACCTCCACCTCCACCACCACCACCAATGCTTTAAATAATTTTCCGCCTTCATCCAGAGAAACAAATTTGTGTGAAAAGCAATTTCTACTTTGTGTGACTGTAATAAGGTCTCCGGTGCTTAGTTGTTTGATAGTAAAAAGGTTTCTTTAGAGGTTTTAGTTTCAGCAACCTGCCTAATTAGCCACTTTTCCTAAGCTATGACTTCATCCTATCAAGTTGGAAGTGAGGATAGGGCAGGGGATGGGGAGGCTGAAGCAAAACAACCAGTCCACAAAAGATCTGTTCACGCTGGGCCAAAACACATCTCCTAAAACATTTGCGGGCTTGGAGCATTTGAACCTGCCAGCCTCCTAAACTAATTTTGTCCTCAGAGTTTGTATTTTGGAGTTTGCCCTCCAGTTTATGGACAAGACAGATCAGTTATTTCTTATGTTGTCGCTAGTGCTGAGAGAAATCGTTCATAAATCCACTCTGTCTAGCACATCGTTAAGCACTGTTAGTGATTTTTGGAAACTACTTATAATTGTATCTTTGTTTCCTCATAGGGACTTAAGTCACAACAGATTGTCTTTCATCAAGGCAAGCTCCATGAGCCACCTTCACAGCCTTCGAGAAGTGTGAGTTATTTTCCATTTGAAGTTTGAATCAAATATACTATACATTGCACTGTGTAATTGTAAAGAACATTTGAGTTACAGTGAATTACTTAAAACTTTTAACTTGCGAGGGATCTTTAAATAAAGTTTAAAGATATAAAGTTTAAGTTATAAAGTTTTCACCTCTCTGAATTACAGATTGCATAATCAGCTTCTTTTTTTCCCCTCTTTTTTTTTTTTTTTTTTGGCATTTATAGGAAACTGAACAACAATGAATTGGAGACCATTCCAAATCTAGGACCAATCTCAGCAAATATTATACTTCTCTCCTTGTAAGTGAACATTAGAAGGATTCCAGATGTATGTTTGCAGGGACCATGGGCAGTGGTTCCCTACAAGCTAGAATATAGCTCTTACATGCAAAATATGCTTTCCTTAAACTGGTTGACTTGTTTTCCAGCCTGCCCCTGTCCTCCTAAATTTTAAGTATCACTGTAACAAGAACGCTTTACACTTTGCTGCCATTGCAGATCTGGCCTCCCAGATTCAGAGGTGCCACCTTCACCCCACAGAGACATGTATTGGATATGGTAGACTAGGACTTAAATTCTGGTGTCACTCAGTGGTTGTCTTGGGATCTGTAGGTTGGGTATTAGATAACTCCTAACAGAGAGTGATCAGAGTTGTTTTGCGGGGAGAAATGGAATTGATAGCCAGGCATTGGGGTACCCTCTTATAAGTGTGGTCTCTGTGGTGGAATTCAAGGTTCAGAAACGTCAAATCAAAATAACAACTTTATACAGTTAAAATTGAAGTTAAAAATACCATTCCACATTATTTTGCAAATATGAGTTTTCAAATAAGATTAGAATTGTGTAAAATTTTCGGTGTTATTAGGGCAGACAATGTTTTAAATTCATGCCTTGGAGATGTTTTGGAATAATTTTGACTTTCGACCTCTAAAGATAGCTTTTAGAATTAGCATGGTTTGGTTTCTAAAGTTAAGTAATTTACCACCTTAATCTTGAATAATTTAAAAATATGTTGAAGCCACTGAAGTTAAAATGTTTTCCTCCTTTAAACAGCGTACGGGAAAAAAACCACCATTGTTAGTTGCATCTGGGAAAGGTGTTGGGAGGGTTGAAATTATACAGTAAATTTCAGGAAAGCTGTTCAATTAATTAAAGTGATCACTACCCAATTGCTTACATCTGGTGATTTATAGAGGTTTGTTTTTACTGAGGGCCCAGGTCAGCTCAGTCACGGGTGCAGCCGCTGTGTCTGCTTTCTTCTGTTTGAGTAAGAACTAAGTGACATTTGATACTGATGTGTTTTTTCCAAAGATCAGAAACAGAAAGGAATAAAAGAAAAAAACAGTTGGTATTTGGCAAATAAACGCTGAATTAAAAAGGCATTTTTATGCTAGCATTAGTACCTGTTTTGTCTTTCCCAGTTGCTTAAAATTTGGGAGTCTAAATGGAATACTGATTTGGGTATCTTTAACATCTTTAGCTATTCAGATTTGACCAGTGGGCCCTATTTAACCCCAGGGAATGCAGCTTCCTTGCCCTGGGTACTGGCAGATTCTGTCAGTATGTTCAGGGGGCCTTGAGGGTCACTGCAGGCTTCATGACTGAGAGGGTCTGCAGTGGAGTGTTAGGAAATGTGTGGGATGAGGAAAACAATCTTTTCTATGGCATAAAGAGTTGAAAATCAGAAAGTTCTGTCAGCAGTAAATAACCTAATGATTTTAAACTTTAACGCTGTAATTTATAATTAGAAAACAAATGAAATCTGGAAAATGAGAAACCTTCAATATTTGAACTCATCTCCATATTTTTGTTTGTTTCACTTTACTGGGAGCTGAGTAATTTCTTCTGAACTTGAATACTCTCAAAGTCTTTCCCCTTAATTTGTTGGAGTACGTCTAAGCAGGGATTGCTTTGTCCATCTTATATAAAGATAGATCTTATTTATTACCTAGATTATATAGACTGTGTAAAGAGTAATTTATGTGATGGGCCTGCTAATTCAATATGCATAGTAAAAATTGTATCCCTATGAAATATCTTTAAAAATATACTTCTCTGGCTGTTTTCTTTTACAAGTGTTTCATTTTGTTCTGTAGGCTTCCTTGGATTTTGTAATACACAGTCATCATTTCTAAAGCCTGCTTAATTTCTGTCTTGTGTAGGCTAGCCTGTTTTCTCTTATACAGGGGCACCTGAAAATAATCAGAGCTGAAAGTGAGTAATTAAATACATTTCTGAAATTTCCCCCTAAAAATTGTTCAACTACATAATGTGGTTCAGATTAGAATTTTGCTATAACACTGCTGTTAAGCCACACATCTTTCTGAGTTGTTCCCAAGACTATTTGACTTGTATCAAGATTTTTTTTAAACATTTTGTGGAGGAAAACATTTTTCTGAGTATTTGCAAAATCAAAATACTTGAAGATGTGTTAAAGAAAAGGAGAAATCATTTGTAGTCTTGAGTGTGAGGTTTAGTATTTAATTGTGTGCATACCATTGCTGCTCACCATTGTGTGGTGAGGACCCCTCCCAGCTGGAAGGGTTGGTTGCAGGGAAGAAAATACCTGGTAAGACCCACCCCACCACCTCCTCTCAGATGCAGGAGCCAGCAACTGAGAGGAGGGAGGGGGGTCAGACTGTCACTCCATGGCAGACATGATTCGGGGTCAACTATCATTCCCTGGCCAGACATGATATGGGGTCAGTTGTCATTTCATAGCCATACACGATTTGGGGTCAGCTGTCATTCCATGGCCAGACATGATTTCACTCGGACCAATTCTGATCCCGTCAGGGAAGCCTGGTAAAATGCCAGGGATATTGGTTGGATGAGCAGTGAATTTTCCCATTAACAAAGCTCATCTCCAACCATGTTGAGGAACTTTCAGAATATGAAAGACCTGAATAGACTTGCTTTCCTTTGACTCCCACACAGCATGAGCTCAGAAATCAACTGGCTTGCCAGGGGCAAAACATGGTTTGTGTTTTCTGTTTATTTTTCTGAATGTCCTAGCCACACATGGCAGGGTGGCATATTTTAAGGGAAGAAGTGGGATAACTGCTGGGATGAACATGTATTGCACTCAAACTGCTGACCTGGCATAGGCAAGTTGATTTTACCAGACATGGTAGTTCTGGCTTCTTGTCATGTGGCAAATGCCCAAGCACTGGACATTTTTTGAAACCTGTGACCTGAGTTAGGGCAGGTTAGAATCCATAAGTTATGTAATATTACTTGAACAAAAGAGGCCTTACTGGTTTTTAGATAGAGCTAGTTGGGTCTTAGCTTGACATCAGTGGTTTAGAAGTATTGCACAACATGCAAATACTTGGCCTGGTATCTTAAACTTGAAAAGGTTTACATCAAGCAGTGTCAAAGGGGTACCTAGATTACTGGTTAAGAATATCAATTTCCTGATCCCATCCCTAGAGGTCCTGAATTAATGCTTGGGTGGGGCCCCAAGTAGGATTCATTTTAGCACACCTACCTTGCTGAGATTCTGATCAGATATTACAAAGTATTTCTGGATTACTGATAGAGTCTGGTTTATCATAGCCAACTAAGCTTTTTCTCATTATTATCTCAAAAATAGAGCATTTCTGCTAGGGCCGTCCTTTTATTTGCAGCCTGTCATTTTCTTTTCAGAAATGACTGTGTCATCCTTCTAGAGAGGTTATGAGGAGTACTGATCACTTTTGCTGGTGGGATCCCATCAAGTGTGCTCTACGGATGATGGGCTGCCGCTGAAGAGATTTAAAACAGAGTGGGGGGATCAGTTTTGCTCTTAGAAATGTCCTTCTGGCTTCAGTGTGGAGAATGGCCTGGCAGTGACAGGAGAGGGGCCTTGAGGGGCCAGATAATGCAGAAACCACGACAGTGGGCGGGAGCGATGGTGGCCCCATTTCCCTAGGGTTCAGCTTCATCAAGTCAATAGAACAGTGATTAAAAGCAAAGCTCAAGTTGGAATGGCTTGCAATTAATCTCTGGCTCTTCTCTTTGCTGTAGTTTGTGACCTTGGGCAAGGGACTGTCTGTCTATGCTTCCTACTCTATGAAAGGAGAATAATACTAAGTGCCCACCTCATCAGGGTTGCCTCAGGATTCAGAGAGGGATATGGTGACAACCCCCCTGGCGTATGCTGAGGGCTCAGTGAGAAGGAGCCACAGTCATTCATTCAACAAAAGCTGATCGAAGAAACAAACAGCCCTGGGTTCTGATTAGGGTGCTGGGGACACAGCAATGAACAAAGCAGACAAACTCCCTCTTATCGTGAAGCTTGCATCCTCCTGGGAGGTGAGAGAAAACTAAGTGAACAAACTAGAAGAAAAGATAACTTCTGTTTTTTGATCAATGCTGGAAGGAAAAGACAGGAGGGGTCCTGTCCAGATAGAGAGCTGGGTTGGATGTCTTTAGCGGTGGTCAGGGAAGGCTTCTTTCTAAAGATTTACCAAGTCCTGCTGTGTGCTGGGTACTGTTCTAAGGCCCAAGATTCAGCAGTGAACAGAACAGAAATCCCTGCCTTCATGGGACTGACCTGCTCATAGAAGGAGAAAGACAAAAAGTACCATTAAGAGATATTGACATTTCTACCTGCCTCTTTGGAGCAGTTTTTCAGAGCTCTCTGAAGTTCTGCCTCCTGGGCTATAGTCCTCATTTTGTCCCCAATAAAACTTAACTCTCAAAAAAAAAAAAAAAGGTATCATGAGAGATGAGGTCAGAGGTGCAAAGGGCCTCGGAGAAAAATAGAGCAGAGAGGGGGTGTAGGAACATGTGTGGTGGAAGAGGAGGGCTTTGCAGCTGTAAATGGGTACGAAGGAGAGGTGACACTAGAATCAGGGCCTGGAGGTGAGGGTGGCGGTCATGAGGAGCATCCTGTGACCTAGGGTGGGTAGAGGGTGTCATCTCCTTAAAGCTTCGCCTGCCCTGTCCAGGCCTCTCTTGCCTTGTATATCTGACTGTTACTAAGAAGCTTGTGGGGCTGACTCTTGTCCTGCCTAGCACTTGGTGCAGATTATATGGCTTACTTAGTGTATGAACTGAATTAAGGAATATTTAGGGACCAGCTACTTGCACTTAGCATTATGCAGATAGGTCTCCTTCTAGAGACTTAGTCTATACAAGAGGCTTAAAGTTTACATGTTATGGTGAAAAACATACGTATGTTTTCCCGGTGTTCAGCTATGCATGCTTGGTAATAGGTAAAATTTTCAAAATGATAACATCAGCAATAATGGTAATGAAAGAAAAGAAAAACACAGGAGAAATAACTTAGGCAGCAAAAGGATTCAGCTCACCACTCTAGCCGGTGAGCACTCGCCCTGGAGTGCTTGGGAAGCGAAAGCCCCCTTGCCCGCCTGCCTTTCTGTGTCTCAGCCCGCTGGGGTGACTTTGGTCTTCAGAGATAGAGATGCACCCTGGGCCCTGTGCCAAACGTGCACGTGAGCCACACTGCCTCGGGTCCTGAACTGAAGATTCAGAATACAAAACAACAACAACAAAACACAAAATGGATCTGTCCTAACACTGCTGGAAATACTGGCCCTACAGGAATCATTGGAAGAGGCAGAACAAGTGTGCATGCATGTCTGCATAAAAACCTTTGCAGGTGTTGCAAGGGTTCTTCTAGGGTGCATTGACGGTGGGTGATTCCTGCATCCATGGGCTTTTGAACACCGTGCTGCATGAGACTCGGTGCCATCACATCCCGTGTCCTCCCATGTGGGAGGTGCCACTGGGATGCAGGAAGGTGTGTGTGCCATGCCTTCCCTCAGAGGTCTCATCCTATTAGCATGCTGCAGAAAGCAGTCCTGGGTAGGAGGGGGTCTTAGCAATTCCTGTGCCATGAGCAGTTAGTTATTGTAGAATTTGGAGAGGGCATGAGTTTTCTTTCTTCAGTTTTGACATTCCCATAAGTGCAGTACATGTGGTTCTCCAGTAGCATTTGTCACACATCTCATCCAGGGTGGGACTTGTGTCTTAATGGAACTCTCCATCCACTCAGCAGTCCAGTCCAGTCCCCTGGCATGTAGGAGGTACTCATTAAATATCTGAGCAGACGAGAGATCTCGGGGCCCTGTGCTGGAGGTGGGGCATGCAGGTTTTGTCTGGTCTCTGCTAGTGACCTGTCTGACCTCAGGCAGAGCTAATGAACTCCACCTTGTTTATCTGTAGAAATAGCGTGAGACATCTGCCTATCTCAAGTGGTTCCGGTGGAGGATCAAATGGCATCACACGAAAGCACTCGGGCAGTGTGAGCAGCCACAGCTGCTGCTGTTACAGTTACGGGGGGCTTGGCCGAGGAGCCGAGATTGGGGGCAGTGGGCCAAAGTGGATTCTTGAACGGGAGGGTCACTGAAGTAAGGCATGGTTTAGAAACATTATCCTGGCAGCAGTGGATGAGAGGGGGAGAGAGAACTTGGCATTTGGGGTGAGTTCTCAGGAAAACTTTTGCTGTCTTTGAATAGTTCAAAACAATTGACGAACATCCCATTATAGGTAATAAATGGACATCGTTTCTAGCCTGAGGGTTTACATCTCTGTAAGGTGGATTTTGAGCTGTTGAAAGTGCCCCCAGGACACCACCTACTATGAGCCGAGGGCTGGAGAACAAAGAAAAAGAGCACTTGACCTCTTCCTTCAGGAAGAAATAATGGGCAGACAGATGATAACCAGATACTCCGAGGAGGGTCGTGCCCTGGGTGATAGAAGAGCAGAGGGCTGACTTCTCAGTGTGGAGTGTGAGGGTGAGTGAGGGCTACCCCAGCACAGAGACTGGGTACATTGGTAGGGATCAGCTTAGGTGTTTTATGGTTGGCGAAGGTAATGGACTTTTTTTTAATGAAGGGGAATGAAATGACTACATTTCAATTAAGCACAGGATCTGCTGCTCTCCTTTCTTTTCATTAAACAGTGTTCATTTTCAAAATCAAGTGCCGTAAAGAAATAAATACTGTGATGATAATTAACAGTTATGACTTGCCAAATACCTGGTACCCATCCACCTGTAGAACTGTTCTGTACTCTGAGCCCTGCTGTAGGTTAGGGCCACATCTCTTTTTTCCCGCAAGAGGAAATTGGCCTGTTGTGGGGTAGGCATCGAATGAGCATTGGTGAAAGAGGTAGAGTTGAAACTACTAATTAGGAATCAGATCTGCAGGGCTCTGTTATCTGTATACTGAACCGAGTAGCGTCCCAAGTGGGAATTCCATCCATAGGCAAGAATTGCCCATTACTGTCCCCAAGGGAGACTAAAGAAAAAAAATCAGTTTGGAAGACTTCAGAAGCTATTACCTGGTTGCATGACACAGGGTTTATTTAAATAATTCATCAAATTCCACTTATAACTTTCAAAACATATTGACGCTTTAATAGCTCACAGCTGAGAAATAAGGTTGTATGTAGGGAAGTCAAGCATTTTTTTTTATGTTTCAAGTGCTGATGTAGCTAGGTAATTTTATAACCGTGGGGTAAAGCTCAAAGGTAAAAACAAAGTTGTTTTTTTTAAAAACCAAAGCCTTTGTATATGTCAGTATTTAAAAAGAGTTCACGGGTTTGTCATACATATTAAAGAAGTTGGGGAGAAACTTCAGCCAAAATTAGAACTTAGGTTCTGGGGAATCAGCGAGCTCGATTCTGATTAAATGGACAGAAACCATCGCCCATCTTTATCCACATGTGGGTATAGACGATCCCATGGAGCTTGACCACCTTAACTGAAAAATTAATCTCCAAATACATGCTCTACATTTGAAGGTAAATGAAATAGCATCTTCATATGCAAGGGACATTTCACCAGAGGACCACGACCTTTACCAGTAAGCCAAACATACAGTTTTTAACGGCAATAAGCTCGTGAAGCCCAAGTCTTACAAAACAAACACATAAACATATTACTATGATAAGTTGTCATCTTTCACTGTATTTAAAAATGTTTATATATGATCTGCACATAGAGCTACTGTACACAGAGCCATATGTATAATATTCTCTGAGTTTATCTTCACATTTAATCATAAACCAGTCCCCCAAATACACATTTACTGGGTTTTTGAATTCTCAGCTTACGTGGTTGTATTCAAAATATAAATTTGTGATCATATCATGGTTTTTTAAACACTTCAGGAATTTCCCATTGCTCTTAGATCAGGAGCAAAGATCCTTCTCAGGACAGACAATGCTCTGCATGACCTGAATCCTCTTTTTCCTGTTGATCCTTCTCTAGAATCATTCCTCACTTCCGGTAACATGCCATCGTGTCCTGCCTCAAGTCCCTTTGCCTAGAATACTCACCCTCCTCCAACTTTCATTGAGGTTTCCCCTTACACGTTTTCATATCTCACTTATTTACAAGGTCTGCGTTCTTATCACATATGCAGTCCCATTTTTTCAGTTGTGTATTTGTGATTCTTTTTTTTTATAATTTTTGTTTTTTCCATTACAGCTGGTTTACAGTGTTCTGTCAGTTTTTACTGTACAGCAAGGTGACCCAGTCACACATACATGTATACATTCTTTTTTCTCACATAATCATGCTCCATCATAAGTGACTAGAGATAGTTCCCAGGGCTATACAGCAGGATCTCATTGCTTATGCATTCCAAAGGCAATAGTTTGCATCTCTTAGCCCCAAGTTGCCCAGTCCATCCAACTCCCTCCCCCTCCCCCTTTAAGAATCACACCCCCACCAGAATGGAACTTTATAAAACCTGAGATCTTGTCCGTTTTCATCCCTGTTGTAACTGGTGTGTAGTTCAGTGCCTAGCACACGGCAGACACTCAGTCCATGTTTGTTGAATGAATAACCAAATCAGTAACCCAGTCCAAAGTACTATATAGTTAATTGCAGAACTAGTCAGTTAACCTTTCTGTTCCCACCTCTCTGTACCCACTGAAAATTGTTTTCACTAATAAAACTTTGTTCTACCGTGATAACACTCTTAGATGTATTGGTGACCAATGGGGCAGCTCTCTTCAGTGGTGGTTCTTGGAGCCCATAAAACTGACCCCCAGTCCCTTGAACTTAACCTTCCAGTATAGCCTGCCATAAGAACACCTGTATTGCCAGTGTTTATCCTGAAGATTCCCCATTTCTCATCCTTTCCTTCAGCTTCACATTAGCTATTCTGATGGCTGCTTTGATGTATCAAATGCAACTCCTGCCAGAGGCTTCTCTGTGCGGAGTGAGGCTTGTGCTGCCAAGACAGACAATAAAGTTACAGCCAGTTGCTTTTCGTGATTGAGGTGGCAAGATTCAACATGTGTCTCTTCCTGGCCTACTTACTTTTCCTCCTCCTCTTCCATATTTTACAGTCTGTGCTGTCTTCCATAGATCAGAGGTACAGGGTTCCAGTTGGCGGTGAGAGAGACCAAAACAGTACCTCCCCTTCTCTCTCTGGCTGAAAGTTGCTTAGGTACTGCATTTAAAACATGACAGAAAAGGCAGTTTATAAATATTACCCCCTCCTTTCTAGCACTTAAAGTCACCTGCCTGGCTGTCTGCCTGCCTCTCGGGAAAGCTTTAGCAGGTAGATAGAGCAGTCTCTAGAGTGAGGTTGAAGGCAGAATGAAATATTAAGGTAATATTCATGCTGCAAGTACCATACAGCACAGGATGCCTGTGGTATACATTCTTAGACTGTCAGTTTTACTGTGCACATGCACTTTTAAATGTTTTTATAAGAAAACAAACCTACAGAGTTAGAATCAAAAAGAGCATTTTTTTAGAAAAATTAAGATGCTTTTGTTCTACGTTACCTATGGCCATGTAATCCTGCACAAGGTGTTGGCCTAGGAACAAAGGACAGTGGTTTTTAAAGATGAGTGGGTGTTGGAGGTCCCTGCTGGTTCAGCGTGTTAAGGATCCGATGTTGTCACTGCTGTGGCTGAGGTTCGATCCCTGGCCTGGGAATTTCCACATGCCGCAGGTACAGCCAGTTAAACAAACAAACAAACAAAAAAACGGATGGATGTTTACAGAATCAGGACACTAGTCAGTTAATTTTATAAATCCATCTTTTTTTCTTATTCTTTTCCTCCTCCTATCTGTCTTTCACTTCCTCACTATCACCCCATATAAGTATCAAGGAAAGGGGGGGGGGATTAGAAACCGTTTGCTGTATTCTATAACTGGAACAACGTTTGGGTAGCTGTGAGTATCTGCCCACAATCCTAGTAACTTGAAGTGGAAGAGACATTCTTCCCCGTGGAGAGATCTCTGGAAGAGAGGTTATCCAAGCTCCCCTCGAGCACTTTCAGGGACAGAAACTCCAGGTGTGGAGCCACCCACCTGGAATAGTTCTAATTGCCAGGGACTCTGATTTGTTAAGCCAGGCCCTGACTTCCTGCAGCTTCTGCCTTTTGTCCTAACTCTGTGTGCTGGGAAGGACAACGTGGGTCTGTTTTCTATATCATAATATCTACAAGTTTTAACCTGTGAAATTTCCTTAAAGCCTCTTTTCTCCTGGCTCAGGTTCCAGTTACCATTTTCTCTGTGACTTGGAGTCTAGAGCAGGGCTGTCTAAGAGCACTTTCTGTGGTAATGGAGATCTGTGCGGTCCCCCGTGGTAGCCACTAGACACGTGAGGATGCGCCACTTGAAATGGGGCTGGTGTGACTGAGGGTTTGGATTTTAAGTTTCATTGAACTTAAATAGCCCCGCTTGGCCAGCGGTGATCGTGTACAGTGCAGGTCTAGACTCTTAACGTTTTGGCGTCTATCGAGTTGTGGTCAGCTGAGATTCCCCCAGTCTGTCATCCTTCTCATAAGAATTGCTTCCAAAGACTCCTTTAAAAATGATTGATTAAAAATTCAGAGATGGCCTTCCCTCAGTTTAACTTCTCCAGATGCTTCTAGACCATCGTTTTGGTATATTGAGGGGTGTGGAGTGACGATTCCTCTAACGGATGAGAAGCCCTCGGAGTTCTGTAGTATTTGCACTTGATTATTCACATCTCTGTATAGCTACCCATGTTGGCAGCACAAGACAGATCCAGTGGCAGCTACTTAGCAGCTCCCCTGAAGGGCCAGGCTGGTTTGTGAACACAGACCAGGGTGCAAACTGGCTTGCCTGTGATCGTCGCCACCACGCATTCTGTGTCTTATGCACAAGGATGACTCAGACACTCAGTGAAGTCAAGACATTCTGTATCTGTGATGTTCCTAGCCCATCGGACCGTATCAGAAAAATAAAATGCCATTAGTTTATCCTGATGTGTTTGTAGAGATGAATCCTCTGGATGAAAACCGTTAATTTGAGATTCAGAAAAATGAGGCCATGTTCCTGGTTCATAGTATCATCTTAAAGTAAAATTCTTTTCCTAGGCTCCCTTTCGTTAACATATCTAAGCTGAATGGTGTTTTCAATAAGAAAATTCATAGTAACTGTATGAGGGAAGGATTTGTTTGATTTTTAGAGAAAAAGGAGTTGTATTCACTGATTAGATTTCATTGGATCTGTCCTGCAAACCACGGTGGACTGAACACATTTGCTTCATGCTGTTCCATCCTAGAACGCCCTTAAAAGGAAAAGAAAGGGCTGAAGTGAACACAGACAGGAGCAAAGAGAAAACTGGAGAGGAGACTCCAAATGAAAGATGCCATAAGAGGTGCAGAAATCATAACTGACGTAGAGTGGAGTGGATCACACAAGAAGCAAGTGATTTTTTGCTGCAGAACCAGCACTGCTTCAAGAATTCAAAGCCAGTAAAGGTGGGGGTGCAGAGTTGGGCTGAAGATGGGGGACTGGTGAAAACTCTTCTGTAAAAAGCAGTCAGCCCTCCATGTCCCCTCTCCGTAACTCAAAGCCCACTGACCACCCCTCCTCTGACAGATGCAGAAAACTGGAAGCTTCCTCTCTAGAGAGTTGAAACAGAAAGTCTCTGGAATTTGGGATACATGCCCAGCTGGGTGAGAGGTGGGGGTTGGGGGGCAGTATCTTTTGCAATCAGGGAGATTCAGTCAGATATGAATACCTAGGGTGATGGTCCCCACCTCAGCTTATTTTCCTCTTCACTTTCCTGGACACTAGCAGTCATTCTCATCCCCACCAGCCTGGAGGTTGGAGGATTGGAGGGACAAGCTAGATCATGTAGACCCCATCGTGAAACACCCCTGCCCCCACACCTGCAGTGATTCTCACAGCCCTCAGCAGGCCTTCGAGGGCTGCTCTTTCACTAAGTACCAGTGGTAGCCTGTGATCACTGACTCTTGAGAGTCTGAAATACATAGGGAAGGAGAACCAGAGACGATGGATGAGAAGGGAACCTCAAAACAACCTAATAACTCCGGTGAGAAGATGCAAGATGTTACATCCTCAGAACAGGAAGAGAAAGTAAATATAACGATAACAATAACAAAGACAACGATAAAAGGAATAGTCAGAAAATAAAGAAAAACTCTTAAAAGTTAAAAATATAATAAAAACAGACAGTATAAGAAGGTAATAGAAGTATCGGAAGAAAGTTGAAAAATCCTCAAAAAGAAGAACCAGAAGACAAGAAGATAGAAAACAGGAGAGGAAAACATGAGAAATAGGAGGATCAGCTAGTAAATCTAACTGGTATTCCACAAAGAGACATCTGTAGAAATAGAAAAGAGGGAATTATCAAAGAGACAAAAATTTCCTAGAACCAAGGAATGTGCATTTCTAGGTTGAAAGAACTTACTGCCATGTCCTTTCAGAATATCGTGGGTTAAAGAGAAGCTCTGAGAAGAGGAAAAAATAAAATGCCAGGCAGGTCACCTGTGAGGATCACAGTGGCTCTCCAGGTGTGAGCCCCACGGCATCAGCATCACCTGAGAGCTTGGCAGAAATACAGGTTCTCAGGCCCTGCCCAGACTACTGAAAGAACCGCTGAATCTGGAGCTCGGCAGTTGTGCTCCAAGAGGTCCCTGCCCCCCAGTTCTGATGCCTGCTAATTTTGAGAAACACGGGTTGAGAAGCTGCATGACCTCCAGCTCATCACACTTACATCCACAAGGATAGAGTAAAATAGTCTTCAGAATCCTAATGAACATGATTTCTAGTCTCAACTCTGTATACATTCAAACTGTCAATCCCATAAAGACATTTCCAAATATGAAAAAAAAAAAGAAAGCCTCTACACAGGGTTTCATAGAAAGCTAACGGAGGATATGCCCAGGAAAATGAGGGAGTAAACCAAGGAAGACCGGGCAGCCAGACAGTGGAAGTCCAACAGAGGAAAAATGTGATATCCCCCTAAAGTGAGGCCAGGTTTTATTAGGTTTTGTTAAAGAGACTATTGGGTTTTTTTGGGGGGAGGGGGTCTTTTTTTTTTTCTTTAGGGCCACACCTGAGGCATGTGGAGGGTCTCAGGCTAGGGGTCAAATCTGTAGCCTCTGACCTACACCACAGCCACAGCAACGCGGGATCCAAGCTGCGTCTGCGACTTACACCACAGGTCACAGCAACACCCGATCCTTAACCCACTGAGCGAGGCCAGGGATCGAACCCACAACCTCATGGTACTAGGTTTGTTAACCACTGAGCCACGACGGGAACTCCCAGAGGCTACAGTTTATATGATGATTGTGTGAAGCAAATCTGGTCATTTTGTCATCCAAATTCACATATCCTTGGAGCTGAAAGAGGTCATTTGCTCCATTTCCTACCACCAACAGGTGAGAAAACCAAAGTTCACCGAGTAGATCAAGACTTCGAATTGGAAACAGAATCAAAATCTCCTTGCTGGGGAACTGTGGTGTGAACTGCTCCTTCAAAGAGAACTCACTTTGGGCAGGTTGATTGATGTGTGGAATTCCAGTTTTATGTGTCCTTTTTCTGGCCGGGAGCTGTAATGGTCATACCGCTTTCTGATGGACATATGCATCTTGAACCATGGTTTAAGTAAATCCTTACGGGCCAATCTAAAGCTTGATATAGAGTTTCAAGACCTATCAAGATTATTGGTCACTTCAGGGTCTCGAACCATTTATTTAATCCTGAGTACTGGGGAACCAAATATGAGTCAGATTCTTTTCACTCACAAGTACATCGCAAGCGAGTGGTGAGGCTCACTCACAGCTTAATCACAGCAGTGGTCTGACCTGTGAAAATGGCCATAGAATGCCCTGCCTCAAAAGGGAGGTAGCAAAATTTGTAAATGTTATTAAATTAGAGTTAATTTTTAATGTATGTAATTATTTCAGATTAAAATATTTGTTTAGTAAATGTATTCTTTAGGATCCTGTTGTTTTCTAGGATTTGCCCTTAAGTTTCTGTTTATGTAAAAGGACTATATGGGATTTATATTTGGGGATTTTAAATAGTTATTTTGGAGTTCCCTTGTGATTCAGTGGGTTAAGGACCTGGTGTTGTCACTGAAGCAGCTCTGGGCACTGCTGTGGTGCAGGTTTGATCCCTGGCAAAAAAGTTTTTCATATATGGTATAAATGTGCTTTTTACCCGTATTTACTTTTTCATTTTACATGTGTTGTAATTGGCACATAACTAGGACCCTGATTATTGGAGAATCTCTGTATTAAAACATTGTGGGCATCTTTATCATGTTCACAGTCCAAAAGTTAATTACATTGTTGTCCTGGCTTTTAGCTGAAAGAATTGGTTCTTTGCTCCTTATAGTGGCTCATTTGTTGCGTGAGCCACAAATGAGCCACTGCAATTTTAATTCTTCATCAAGAATCTTTCTCCTTTGAGAATTTTTCTCAATTAGATTTAATCTTTGGTGCCACAGGACCAGTGGACCAGTCTAAACATGTATTCTTTTAGTGAAACTTCTTAATTATCTTTTTAGCAAAAAAGATGCGCAGAGACAGTTTATTTTTATCTACATGGGCGAGGTTCTTTACTTGCCAAGTCTCTCTGTTAAAAGCAGCCTAATATTATGGGGTGTTAGTTATTGCAGCCAAGGTAGTTTTCAAGGAATCTTTTTTTGGGGGGAGAGGTGGTTACTGTTAGGGACATACATATGCGATCTTTAATGTGTTTGCAAAATGTGGTGTTTTCTTTAACAATGTGTAATGCCTTTATAAATGGTGTTAAACCAGTTGCTTGCAAGTTATATATAGAAATCAGCATTTCTTTGGGGCCAGGTTGACTCTCCCAGTCAGTACAGTTAATATGCTTACTCTGTGATTGTATGGAATGGCCACAGAGTCAGCAATTTGTTGGCTGCTGTAACTGAATTGGACTTAAGGGATGTGGTCAGAGTAATGCATTCTAAGAAAGGAGGGCATTGCAACATGTTAAAAAAAATGGTTTCAAATTAAATTTCACTGCACATATCCTCTCTGAAAGAAAAATGGCCTATGTGCATACCTTCTCTAACTAGCCAAGCTTGCACGTCTTTACACATCAGGCTGCAAAGCCTTAAGCTGCCTTATGTTGTGCAATAGGTAAGAGACAGTTGAATCTATTGACAGATATTTCTTATTCACCAAGAAGCTACAGTTTAATTGGTTCAGAAACTCCAGTGTGCAAAACCTGATATTCTGGTTCCTCACAAAGCATATTCCTCTCTGAGACTCCTCTCAGACTGGGGATAAACTAATAACATTTATATCCAGTTAAGAGGTCAGGAAGTTCTCTTTAAGGCTTTCATGCTTTCTGGAGATCACAGTGAGTCAGAAAAAACCAAGCATCACCATACTGAGTGGTCATGTCAGTAGCCTCATAGGTTATATTTTACTGTTATTAGTTTAGTCTGGGTTTACATTCATTGCAGGTGTTCAGGGTACCAGAGCAGAGGAACACATGTCCATGTTCCCAGTGATTACAGACATGCAAATGCCACAACTAGGCTATTTTGGCCCATCACATCTCATACCTGAACAAGAGGGGGCCCTGATCTGCTTTAGATGGGGGACCTCATGCTTTAGAAAACATCTCATATAAGCAACATAAAACACAGCAGTAATTGGTACAGTAGTTGGGGGAACTCCAGTGGTGCTGAACTGGGTCCCAGTGTCCAGAGGCTGTAGAGCTGGAAACCTGAATCCATCAGGCAGGGAAGGAGGAAAGCACGGCCTGTGCCATGGAAACCAGAGGAAGAGTAGTGCTTTACCCCGAAAGCAAGTATCGAGGCTGTCACCATTATTCCAACAGACCACATCTCTCCTTGCACCTCCTCTTGTCTGACCCTCTGCTGGCAGAGCAGCCTTTCTAGAATGCACATCTGATGTTGTGACCCCACCATTTGAAGTCCTCTGTCCTCCTCCCTCTCCTTGATCTTGAGATAAAGGCCAAATGCCTAACATTGTTTCATTTACAAGATCCCACTTGACCTACTCTTGTCTCTTCCCAGCACCTCACTCCTGAACTTCCTCTCTGTCCGATCTCTACCACTTGTGAACTCTGCTCTCCGTTAAGCCTTTCTTCCATTTCTTCAAGGGGAAGAAGGCTTGCCATGCTCTTACTGGCTTCTGCTCCCCTCCCTCTGCTTCTTTAGGAGGTTGTCCTTTCTTCCACTATCCCTCTGGTGGCTGCTCCTATTTGCCTGTCTGTTCCCCCCACCAGAATTTCAGCACTGTGCAGTCTGGGACTGTATGCATCTTGTTCAGTGTCTGCTCTTCAGGACTCTCAGAGCAAGTATCATCGTACAAAAAATGGTGGGTCAGTTTGCCTCTGCTTAAAGGTATTTGGCAAGGTGGGCTGAAAGGTGAAATTAGCTACAGAGTGAAACTATTATGGTAGGGCCTGAGAAGCCAAGGCTGAAATACCTGGGCCTCCTGTTTTTCCTGTAGCCTCTGGGAAGCCTGAGGGAACCATCTGCATTCCAACTGACCAAGCCCCCCAAGTCTGTATGTGTCCACAAGGGACTGATTATACTTGATCTCAGCAATGGTTTGACCACGGAACGCCTTGTACTATCAACAAACACAGATGACCAAAATATTCATGGTCCTTAAGATGGAAGGCTGAAAGGCCTTCTAGTGCTCGCAGTACAAATTTTTGAACAATGGGAAGTAGGCATTTCCACACCAACTTAAGTAAAGGAATAAGATACACAGTTTGTTTTGTTGTTGTTATTAAAGCATTGTGCATTTCCTGCCAAAAATACTAATTAACTGCAGTGCTTTTAATGTGTTCATCAATTTTGGCATCTATCCATATTTGGAGAAAAATTAAAGCTGGAAGTTGAATAAAATCTTTGTCTCCTAGAAGTGGGTATTTGTGACCCACTCTGTTATAAAATGTTTATTTTGAGGGTTTTAGGTGATTAAAAAGATTTTTTAACCTAGTTTTTTTTAACGTAGTTGTCTTTTTTTAGCCCTTCTTGTTTGATATAAAGCAAGTTTTTTTTTTTTTTTTTTTTTTTGGAAACTGGTGCATATCAGGTGGTTCTTTGCCAGTTAGTCTGAGAGCTAATATGAAACTGGTATTTGGGCTTAATTTAGTTCCATTAGAACAGAGTTAAAATTTTGTGATACAGGGACTATTATTCTGGCAGTTGTAAGGGATTTTTGTGCTGGGAAGCAGTGCTGACAAAGACGCACTGTACAAGTTATGCTTCGTTTATAACTGAGCACTTTCACACTGCAATTTAGGAGGTGCTCAGTTCAGGAAATTGCTGGCTTTGGCTGCAGCACACTTTAACTGCAAGGAAAATTTTATTCGTCACTCGACTAATTGGCAGTTTTAATGCCTTGTTCATAATTACCTTATAAACAAACGAATACATAAACCAAAGATTGTATGGCCTGTTATCTTACTTGTAGCCTTATTTGAGCCACGTGATAGACACCTGTGGGTCTCCCTCTCCCTCCCACCAAAAACCAATTTGCTCCATTTATTGCAAAAACCTATGACTGAGAGTTTCTTTTGGTTGTTGTTAAATATAAGCATAGCTGTACTTACCAGCCTCAGACAACCTAGGGGCCAGATGCAGTTTTACTGGGAGGCGGTGGTGAGGGGCCGGGAGGGAAGGATATGAGAGGGGGGCACTTGGGGGTTACTCTGCTGTTTGTGGGAGGACATCCTGGTAATGCAAACATTTGGGTTATGTATTTAGGAGAACATTTTTGTCCCCTAATGTGTGGTTTTGTTTAACCCACACACCCTGACCCTAAGGCCCCGTGGCTTGTCTCTTGGACTAACTCCATCTCCGGGATGTAGAAACTGACTAATTGTTTCACTTGCATTACCCTGTACCTCACAGCTAGATCAAGGGCTTGACACACTGACGGATCCAGATGTGGGAAATGGTCAAAATCAGAGGTCATGGCTGACTTGACTCTAAACAAAGTCTGTAAGACTTTATGGGAATCTGAGGGGCTTGATATTTGTGACTTGTACACGGGACTGCTAAGCTTCCCTTTTTTTTAACCTTACTATCATCACAGACAGAGCTCAGCTCAGGATACGCATTGCCTTTGCCTATTACCTTGTATAGGATTATTTTAAAAAATGGGGTTAGGAGTTGCTGCTGTGGTGCAGTGGGTTAAGAATCTGACTGTAGCATCTCAGGTTGCTGCAGAGTTGCAGGTTTGACCCCCGGCCTGCTGCCCTGGGTTAAGGATCCAGCATTGCTGCAGGTGTGGCGTAAGTTGAAAATGCAGCTCATATTTGATCCTTGGCCCAGGAACATCCATATGCTGTGGGTATAGCTGTAAATTAAAAATAAAAAATAAAAAATTTTAATTAAAAATGGGGTTAGATTTTCAGGTGATTTGGGTCAAAAACAAAATTAGTAATTTCTCCCACAGTCCTTAAAACTAACATGTAGCTGATTTTTAATAATATTTGAGAAGTTTTGTTAGTTCATTGTTGTTTAAATAGATATAAAACGTACAACCCGTTTTCTCCCCTTACTGTTTTTTCTTGGGGGGAAAGCAGTGGCTGACATTTGCACGTATTCAGGAAGCTGGTCTTCTACCCTGATGGGTGCCACACAGAGCCAAACTCCTGGGGGCCCCTTAGCCACCTAGGTGCAAGCACAGACCTGGGTGGAGGAGCGCAGTTTCCAGGGCATCCTTAGGGCTGACATGATAATCACTGAGCCAGTGTGGATTCCCACTTAGTGTGGAGCCAGAATTTCAGCATTTTTGCAAGGTTCAGAAGTTGCAGGCCTTTCTGGAGGTGCATCTTCACATAAAAACTTGGTTGCCAAAATATGTTTGAAACTGTATTCCATGAAATAGGCTTCAGGGAGTGCTTTGGGACCAATAGGGCCTTATTTTGTGAAGTGGCTTAGGAGTGCTTGGACTTGTTAGTTTGAAAACTGTAGTTTCCGAAACACCGGGAAGCTGTTATAGCATAATATATGAAAAATGCTTAGCTTAGGGCTTGGCATCCAGCATGTCCTCAGCATTGTTAGATTCCATTTCCATTCCAAGACAGGGTAGAGAAATAGCCCCACTTCAGAGGAGATCACATTATGGCAGCAAAGAGCAAGTGTGTAGAAAGTGCCGTGTTTATAAGCACAGCAGAGGATTTTGTGAAAACACATGAGATGCTTCTATCTCAGGAGCCTTCTGTGATAATGAGAGGCCTCTGAATTATAATAATGCGGAAGAACTTTAATAAACTCAGAGCTCTGTACAAATACAGTTATTGGTAAAAAAGATACACCTATGAAATCATTTTCTAAGTTTTCCCCTTAAGTGACAGTTTACGAAAACTATGTATAGAAATGGCAGCATGTGACTTAAAAGACAAAAATTTCTACTTAGAGCCTTTGGATTGTTTCATTGTTCCTTTGGCTTTAAAGAGAAGACCTTTATTTGCAGGCAGACTGCCATCGTTCTCCTTTGAAGTGCTATTTTCTCTGCCTCATGATGGTCCAAAAAATCCAAGCTAGGAGTTCCCACTGTGGCACAGTGGGTTAAGGTGCCAGAATTGTCTCTGCAGTGGCTTGGGGTCACTTCTGTGACTCAGATTTGATCCCTGGCTGGGGAGCTTCCATATGCCATGGATGCAGCCAAAAAAATGTGAGCTATCTCATCTAATATGGCAGTTAAGATGGTTTGCACATCAGTTTGATTCCTGCTTTTTAGCAAGATTGTCATTTAATGCTGAATCTCCCCCTTGGAAACTGTTGGATTGATGACCTCTTAAGAGCTTTGACTTGGCCTCATTTAGTTTTGTTTTGTTTTCATAGTGCTCCCCAGTAGAACTTTCCATGATAGTGGGGATATTCTTCTGTATGTGCACTGACTGTTTCCCAGAAACCAGACACGTGTTGCTATTTGGGACCTGAAATGTGGCTACTGTGACTTATTGATTGATTGATTAATTGATTGATTGTCTTTTTGCCTTATCTAGAGCCGCACCCGTGGCATATGGAGGTTCCCAGGCTAGGGGTCTAACAGGAGCTGTAACCGCCGGCCTTCGCCACAGCCACAGCAACGCGGGATCCAAGCCACGTCTGCAACCTACACCACAGCTCACGCAACGCCGGATCCTTAACCCACTGAGCAAGGCCAGGGATTGAACCCGCAACCTCTTGGTTCCTAGTCGGATTCCTTAACCACTGAGCCACGATGGGAACTTCTACTGTGACTAATTTAAATGTAAAGAGCTGAAAGTTCCTGTTGTGGCTCAGCAGGTTATGATAGTAGTATCCATGAGGATGTGGGCTTGATCCCTGGCCTCACTCAGTGGGTTAAGGAGCCAGTGTGGCCGTGGCTGTGACGTAGGCCAGCAGCTGTAGCTCCAGTGTGACCCCTAGCCTAGGAACTTCTATATGCTGCGGGTGTGGCCCTAAAAAGCAAAAAAATTAAAAAAAAAATGTGAAGAGCCACATGTGGCTACCATCTTATACATCATGGCCTGGTGTTTAAGAGAGTTAATGTCAATTTTTAAAGGATCTAATTACTCCCAGAGATGATTTAGACCCTCCCGCCCTTATGTAAAACCTTTATAATGTTCGAAGCCCTGGTTTTGAAGACTATGGCAATGCATTGAAACTTGCTATTTCTTAAAGAAAAAGAGATTTGTCTAGGATGACTTTTAAAAAGCCCAGTCAGATGAATATTTTTAGTTCATTGGCATCTGTAGTGTGTGTACTTTCCAAGAGAAGACTTAGAAATGGATTAGTGGGAGTTCCAGTTGTGGCTCAGCAGTAATGAACCTGAAGACACAGGTTTGGTCCCCTGGCCCCGCTCAGTGGGTTAAGGATCTGGTGTGCCTATGAGCTGCGGTGTAGGTCACAGATGCAGCTCAGACCTGGCATTGCTGTGGCAGTGGTGTAGGCCAGCAGCTGTAGTTCTGATTCGACCCGTAGCCTGGGGACTTCCATATGCCTTGGATGTGGTCCTGTTAAAAAAGAAGAGGAAAAAAGAAATGAATTAGGGCTCAAGGAGAACGAATAGGGAACTAACACATCAGTGCCTGGAGCACCGACTTGGTGCTGGCCATTTCACATCCCATATCGTAAGATGGCAAGGAAGAAAGACTGTTAACAAAATAACAGAAAGATCAGTTTAGATAACCACAGCTATGTTAAACACACCCCAATTTATAGAGGAATGGTTTTCCTAACTCTGATATTATGATTCACCTTTTAATGCAGCATTAAAGTGACTGAAGAGTTGCCGTTTAGCTTTTAAAAATGCTGTTGAGAGCAATCCGTTATCCATATTTTCTGAAGAACAAGTTAGAAATAGAAAATATATTTTTCCCCTTTCAGACTGCTATTCTGTTGACCCTGTTACCTGTGCTGTTCTTTAATCCAGAGCTGGAAACAAGATTGTTGAGATACTACCTGAACACCTCAGACAGTTTCAGTCCCTCGAAACTTTGGACCTGAGTGGCAATAATATTTCAGAGCTTAAAACTGCACTTCCTCCCCTACAACTCAAATACCTGTAAGTCGGGTTTTATTTTTTTTTTTAAGCCAAAGTTTTTCACCTGTGATGAAAATATTGTACTATATTTTAAAAAGTCAACTTTAAGATATGACCTCTGTTTTTTTTTTTTTTTACTGCTTGATGAATCAAAAATGTGACTTTCTTATTGACTGGTAATTTGCTGTAAGCCGTAATAACCACAGTCTCACGGCCTTCATTTTATTTTTACACGTTTGGATTACAAAAAACAAGACATCTTTTGACTGTTAAAGAAAAACCAAGTGCTTCTTTAAACAAACGAATCAAAATTCAGCCACTGGTGTGTTTCATTAATAAGTGAATTTCATAAAAATTGGATAAGCATCTCTAAGGAATATTTGTAATCTTTAGATATTCTAGTCCTCTTTCCCCAGCAGTGTATGTGAATCATAATCGATAGTGGTCTACGAGGATCTAAAGAGTTAATTATCTTAATGTCTGTTGTTATGAACGATGGTTTGGTTCTCTGGAGATTCTTTATGGACAGAGAGTGCATGCACTTTAACTTCTCAAAGAACCAGAAAGGGCTGCTCATCCTCAGACTTTCAACAGGTATATCAACAGTAACCGAGTCACATCTATGGAACCTGGGTATTTTGACAATTTGGCCAACACACTCCTGGTGTTAAAGCTGAACAGGAACCGAATCTCAGCTCTCCCACCCAAGATGTTTAAACTGCCCCAACTGCAACACCTGTAAGTAAAATATCCTCTTAGAGAACTCTTTCCTCACCCCCTCTAAACCCTTGGCATCTATCTGCTAAAAGCCACAGTGTGGCAAAGAGGTTTAGAAGCAAGGATGTGGCCTTGAGAGTTGCAGCCATAGAATCTCTGAAACAGAAAGAGTCTTAAACCTCACCTGGTGCTAGCTCCTGCCTGACAAGGCAGGTTGGATTGTTACTGAAAGAGTGAACAGTGTAATCACTGAGCAACCTCCATTCAAGGGCATCCTTGTGGCACTGAAGACATCGTGGTAGCTCTCCATGCTGTGGTTTATGAGAATCGTACCAGCAAACTTCAGGGGCTCTGAGAGTTTAAGGAGCCGTAAGAAACTGTCTCGTTAATAACAGTGGAACCATCTGTGAATATGCTCCCACAATATGGTGGTTTTCAGCCTTGGCTGCCCATTGCAGACACCTGGGGAGGTTTTAAAACTCCCAAAGCCCTAGGCCAATTATATTAGAACCTCTGGGGGTAAGATCCAGGCTTCAGCAATTCGTAAAACTCCCCAGGTGATTCCAGGGTACAACCAAGGTAGAGAATGACTGCCTTAAAGAGAAAGCATTGAACACAGAAAGAATGGTGAGAGGAATCAACTTTGGTAAAAGCAGGAAAGAACAGGATAAACTTGCCAGCACTGCTCCCGAATAGACCTCACGTTTTAATGTGGTATTCAGTACTCCTATTCTGGATAATTTGAAAACAGGTATTAATTTATTTACTTCCGTTCTGAATGGACAAAAGTTTAGAAATTAAAGTGTTGGCGTTCCTGTTGTGGCTCAGTGGTTAACGAGCCCAGCTAGCATCCATGAGGATGGGGGTTCGATGCCTGGCCTCACTCACTGGGTTAAGGATCTGGCATTGCTGTGATCTGTGGTGCAGGTCACAGACATGGCTCAGATCCTGCATTGCTGTGGCTGTGGTGTAGACCAGTGGCTACAGCTCCGATTGGACCCCTAGCCTGGGAACCTCCATATGCCGCAGGTGCGGCCCTAAAAAGACAAAAAGGACAAAATAAAATCAAGTGTAGTCTGGTGACAATATTTTATCATCTCAAAGATATATGCTTCAGAAGGAAATTTACTCACTGCTTATAGATCAAAATCCTTTTCAATAAAAATGTTTAGAAATTTAAACCATTCTGTGTAATTTAACACGGGCTAGTTTAACGCTATTGTAGCAATGTTATATTTTCTTACTGCCACCAGAATTTGTCATATAAGTTAACCGTTTAACTGTAATATCCAACACAGTGAACTGAACCGAAACAAGATTAAAAACGTAGATGGGCTCACGTTCCAAGGACTTGGTGCTCTGAAGTCTCTGAAAATGCAGAGAAATGGAGTGACGAAACTTATGGATGGAGCTTTCTGGGGGCTGAGCAACATGGAAATCTTGTAAGTGAGGGTGATCACAGCTCCCGCTAAGGTGGTCTGATGAGGGAATGCTCAGTGAGCATCACCAGTCTTTATTTGAAATCCTATGTTAAAATCTCATCATTCACGATCTTATAATTTAATCTTTAGTTTTGTTTCAGGTGATGTGACTAAGAATTTATAAGCACGGTATTTTCTGCAGATGTCTTTGTCTAACAAAAGCTAAACATGGCGTAACAATGGGAATATGTAATAGGTTGTAATCATACGTCCCCTTTGAAGAGTCTAGATAATGAACTTTGGATCCTGCTTTTGATTCTTATTGTCGCTGTAGGCAGCTGGACCATAACAACCTAACAGAGATTACCAAAGGCTGGCTTTATGGCTTGCTGATGCTGCAGGAACTTCATCTCAGCCAGAATGCCATCAACAGGATCAGCCCTGATGCCTGGGAGTTCTGCCAGAAACTCAGTGAGCTGTGAGTTGCCTTTTATTCTCCTCAGGTTTGAGAGCAGGAATCATGCCAGAGCATGAGCTTCTTACCACTGATCTGTGAAATTTTCATAACAAAGTTTCCAAGGTGACAGCTCTTTTCACATGCAACTTAGTCATAGTTTTGTTGTCATAAGTTGAAGCCAGCTCTGCTGTTTCAGTTCTGTGGCCCATGGGCTAAAGCACTGGTGGTGATTTTCAAATAAAGAGATTTTTTTTTTAATTGCTAGGATTAGAAATAATGTTTACCTGGGTATTATTTAAAAGGCAGAGTTTTTAAAATGAGGATTATTGCAGTAATATATATTACCTTTAAGGGAAAAAAAAGCATAAATTGTTGGGTTGAATTGGAAAATAAAGGCTCTTGTTCAGTTTCTTGTTCCTTTTTTCTTTACAGGGACCTAACTTTCAATCACTTATCAAGGCTGGATGATTCAAGCTTCCTGGGCCTGAGCTTGCTAAATACACTGCACATTGGGAATAACAAAGTCAGCTACATTGCTGATTGCGCCTTCCGGGGCCTTTCCAGTTTAAAGACTTTGTAAGTTACACATTTTACTCTCCGTACAGGAACCTAATTGGTTCCTAAATGTGCCCACTTTTCTCCAAGCAGATTTCCTTTGTTGTGAAGGAAATGTGTACAGCCTCAGAAGTAGTGTCTTAATCTTTCCCAGATCAGTTTGATTAAAATAGGTCCATTTCACCCATATGTGCTTCTTAAAGGGATTAAAAAGGACAGTGATCAGATTGTTTTGGTGATTACAGTTAGCCCTCTCAGGGTCTCCAGGAAGTCGGTAACTGCTCAAAAGGGAAACAATTTTAAATCCACTAATTTTTCTTTGTTAAAACATGCAGATTAAAAATTACCCGGAGCCAAAAAAAAAAAAAAAATGGTACAACAGGCGGCCAGGGAAGATGCCTGTTCATCCGACCAGTTATAGCCAGGCTTGATATCTGTCTCAAGAGAAGGAACAGAGGGTTGGATTAATTGACCTTCGAAAAATCTCCCAGATGTTAACTTTAATATTGTGCTGTGGGCTTTTGATTTTTGCACTGTCAGAAACTTTTGCTCTGTTCACTATTTGAAGCATTACATAATTGAAAGACATGCTGTGTGCTTTGGCGAACTGCTCCTTGTGCGGTTGGAGTAGTGGTTTTAAAGTTTAATGTATTTTTCAGACTAGTCAAGGCTTTCAGAATTTAGTCATCTTGATAGAGGAGTTAATAGGGCCAGAGTCAACTGTCCTGATTTTGGGCAAGAGCATAAAACGTTGTTGAGGGAGGAAGGCAGGATATAAGAGGTATGCTGGAGAGAGAAGGAGTTTTCTATTGTTTTGAAAGGGCCAGAGATGATACGGGAAGTTTTGAGGGATTTGTAACAAGTTACATGCCACCGGGGTGGTGATCTTAGATTTTTAAGCATGTCTTTAATGAGAATGCCTGTATCTTTTGTTAAATGCCTCGTACCAGTTTTGGTAACTCCCCTTTTCTTGTTAGGGATCTGAAGAACAATGAAATTTCCTGGACCATTGAGGACATGAATGGTGCCTTCTCTGGGCTTGACAAACTGAGACGGCTGTGAGTATGGTTTGCTTCATAATTTGCCTCACTCTTTGGCCTAAACGTTTTGTCTGAATTGAAGTCAGTTCCACACCCAAGTTGACATCTTTAAAGAATTTTAAAATAGGTTCTTAATCTGGTTGCTGCCTGTTGTCATTTTCCCAAATGACTGCTGCAATACAGGATGTGTATTAACTAGATTTTCTTCCTTGGATATAGCGGTTTTACCACACACTTGGGTTAGTGCAACAGATTTTAGTATCTAGATAAGAATTTTAAGTTGCTCTGAGTGCCTGGACTCTTGGGATTATCATTGTGTAAAAGTCAGTGGACTTAAGAAGTTCAGCATTTTGAAACTTCCAGTCTTGCATGTCCCTCTCAGGAATAATACTGCAGTGGGTTCCAAGCAGTGCAGGATCAAAACATGTTTCTGTTTAGCCCCAGAACAGCCTTGCAGATAGCTAGATTCTCTGTTTTAAGTGAGTGGTTTTCAAGTTGAGTTCCGTTTAGTCTTAAACTTCTGTGGGCGATAAAGGATCCACGGGGTGGTGGGAGGGTAAGGGGAAAGTCGTCACTATTACCTGCTTTATTTATTAGCATTCTGAGACATTTTACTTGGAATAACGTTTCTACCGCTTTGATCAATCACCGCTTTAATTTAATTGTCAGAGTAACCTCTTGAATACCTGTTTTTTTTGGGGGGGGTTCTCTGTTGAGTGGTTGGCAGTTATGCTGAACCATGTTATTGAAGTAGTTCAGGTGCATTTTTTAAAGGATGTATTCTTTAATTGAAGAAAATAGAATTGTTCACATATTTAAAAACATCTCTTTCTATGAGAATTGCACTCAAAAATGGCTTTTACTAACTGTTTCATTGTAATTTTTTTTTTTAAAGAATACTTCAGGGAAACCGGATTCGATCCATTACCAAAAAAGCCTTCACTGGTTTGGATGCATTAGAACATCTGTGAGTAGCAGGAACTTCGTTACCTTAAACGTCATCTGAGATGGTTATCTATTTACGGGTCGTGAAATAACACAAAGCGGAACGTAATTTTGTTCTCACTACCATAAGATAGATACACACATCTCTCCATCCTCTGTCTACCTACCTGCTTATCTCTTGATATCTTTATGGAGGTATATACAGGTACATGTTTCTTTTGTATTTAAGGACATTGATATACATCATTACTGCTTTTCTTTTTTTTTTTTTTAAGGGCCATAGGTGTGGCATGTGGAAGTTCCCAGGTTAGGGGTTGAATCAGAGCTACAGCCACCGGCCTATGCCACAGGCACAGCAATGCCAGATATGAGCCACATCTGTGACCTACACCATAGCTCATGGCAATTCTGGATCCTTTAACCCACTGAGCAAGGCCAAGATCTGAACCCACATCCTCATGGATACTAGTTGAGTTCATTTCCACTGAGCTACGACGGGAACTCTTAGTTTTTTATTATTGTTGATTTATATTGTTCTGGCAGTTTCTGCGGTACAGCATTTTTATTTGTTTTTATCAAGCAGTGGTATGTGTAATTAAAAAAAAAGAAAAACTGTCATTTATGCACCCACAGTCCTTGAGAGTGACCAGATAATTTTAACACTGCTTGAAGAACTTTTGCCTGTTGCTGCTGCTGTTTAATTATAAAACATACAACCTGTTTTTCTTCCTTTATTCTTGTTCTCATTCTCTTTTGTTACTAACCTAGGAGTTAGGAGCTGGCAGAAGCGAGACTCAACCCAGGATGGCCTCTGCTTTCACAGCAGCCCTTGCCTTCACAAACTCTGCCCCAAGTAACTCCTGGCACACATTTTTGAAATGACAGTTAGGGACCTGAATATTTTCAGACATGAGGAGCACAAAGTAGCTAGCTTTGGTGGGAGTCAAACCCTGCCAGGAGCACAGAGCCAACTAGCTCCTGGTAACCATTGGTGCGTGTATATATGGACAGTGGGAGTCTCAAAGAGTATAAGGTATGTCCACCCTGACTCTTAAGGAGCACTTGTAACCAAAGGTTTTATATCTGTTAACCTGGACAAAGGAAGTTACAATGTAAATACACGTGCAGTTTGTACCATCATCAGTGCTGTGCGTTTGGCTGTTAGGTGTGGCTCACCAGCCATGCAGACAGTATAGCAGTGCAGTTTGTATCAGGCTGGCTCTGCAGAGCATAATTTGGAAAGGCAGGCCAGTATTGCTGGGTTTACTCAAACAAACTATTTTCAAAGGGAAACTAGCCAAAAGGGTTTGCCATCTGACCCATTCCATTTCTGGGAAAGTAGAATTAGTGGATCAGTGGGGTATTAACCTCTGTTTCAGTTTCCTAAACCTTCTTGACTCTCCCAGACTCTTTCTCTGCCCATGTTGGGGACCTTGATTCTGTCTTGTGTTGCCACTTGTCTCATTTAAAATCCCTTTTGTCCACTCTGACCCCTGTAAAGGAAAACAGAGTAGTATTCATTGTGGAGAGGACTTTAATTCAGACTGTCTGTAAGAACTCGTTAAAAATAAATTCAGGCCAGACTATTCTTTGATTTTATAAATGTCCTGCCTGAAGTGGTTGTTTGTTGGTTGGTTTGTTTTAGCAAGTACCTCTTGTCTGAACACCTTACTGTCTTCCCACTAGTGCATTATGTGTGGCAGAATAGGCTAGTGACTAAGAGCACAGGTTTTGAAGTTGAAAATAAATGAGTTCAAATCTCGCCTGCCCCTTTCTTGCCAAGCCAAGGGGGTTATACCATCTTCGTTTGGGTTGCTGTGAGGAATAAATGTAATCATGGGTAAATGTAAATCACTTAGCATGGTACATATCATAGGTTTTTAAAAGCATAATTACAGGGAATTTTGTGTATTTAAAAGTTACTAATGGTTACTACTTTGAATTATGAAGAATAAAATAAAATAATATGGCAGAACAGTTTAGGCCCTTATGAGTCCAAAGATCCATATGTGGTGATGTAAAAATCTCACTCACCATAGCAGAACCTGCCTCTAATGCACATATCCTTGTCCTGGAATCCACGCTTCCTGATTTCTTCTGGTCACCCCAGTTGTGCATTTCAGCACATGGAGTTATTTTTGTGGTGAATGGGGTAGGCAGCGTGGGCCCAACCTTTGGCTGAAGGCACAGGGTGACCCTATTTCCCTCTAATGTATTTGATTTGGTTGCTTTCAGAGACCTGAGTGACAACGCAATCATGTCATTACAAGGCAATGCCTTTGCACAAATGAAGAAACTTCAACAGCTGTAAGCTTTTCTTTTCCTTCTAAGAGTTGTGCATAAACATATGGAGGAAACCCGTCATGGGGTGGGTGGGTCATCCTGGATTGTGTGTCTATAGAAAGTGTCTGACACATCCTTCCCATTAATTTTTATTACCAGAAAGGAAGAAAAGTGAGTTACTTGTTCATTGTGTTGAAAAGAGGAATTTCTTTTTCTTTCTGTTGCAAATTTGTGATTTAAATTTGTGGGACCTAATTCAGTGCAGTGCCTCCTCAGAGTAATCAGTTTCTGGCACTAAGCTGTTTGGGGTATGTCACCCCTTCTATCTCCACAGGTCACTAAGAGCAACACCAACAAAAAAAATGGTGCTAGTTCCACATCTTTCGTTTTAAGATGGACTGTAGCATTTTTATTCCATGGGATGTATTTGGTTTCCACACCCATTGCTTTGTTAATATTTACTTGAGTTCAGTTTACTTGTAGAAATCTGCATTTCATACAAAACAAATTGAATGTAATTACTCTCCTCAGGCACTTAAATACATCAAGCCTTTTGTGCGATTGCCAACTAAAATGGCTCCCACAGTGGGTGGCGGAAAACAACTTTCAGAGCTTCATAAACGCCAGTTGTGCCCATCCTCAGTTGCTGAAGGGAAGAAGTATTTTTGCTGTTAGCCCAGACGGCTTTGTGTGTGGTGAGTGGAACGATGATGCTCTTTGCCTTTAATTCATTTTTTTCTCCTTTTGTCCAATTAATGGATTTGAATAAATGTATGTTCTCTTAACCAAGCTCTTATTTCTGCTGAGGTTGATGAGAATGGATCTGTAGTTTGCTGATGATCATGGTTTTACCAATGAAAAAAATTCTTTTCTACACTTTCTTCCTCTTTGTGTTGGCATCAGGGTGGTTTGGTGGAAAGAGAATGACATAGAATCTTGGGAAAACTAGAAGGATAGTGCTAGCCCTCTGCTTCACTTACATTCCTGAAATCTCACTCTTTGCATCCTTGAAATGGGAACACTGCTGTCTGCTCCTCCGACTCTGGAGGCTGTTGAGAGGCCCTCCTGAGCTCAGTAAAGAGACTGACTTAAATCCTTTGCAGATGCTGTCTATGTGGAATAGAAAGAGGAAATTATTAGCTAGTGATGTATAGGCTGCTAAAAGCTTTACTCTTGCAAGTAACAATGCAAGTAACAGAAAATTTGAGTTTATCATAAATAAAGCATTGCAAGTAACAATGCGAGTAACAAAGTTTGAGCTATCATACATTTAAGTTCCTTTGTTTTAAGTTTCTAAGCACCTCAGCAGTTGAAAATCTGCTACCCATCTTCAGATAGCTGCTTAGCAGATCTATTTCAAAAACCCAAGTTTTCATCTGCCTGGTGCAATCTTACTACACAACACACTGCTGTTTACTCTTCGCTGCCTTGGAGACCTTTGTAAAAATAAATGTGCAATGTGCATATAGAACGTGAAATCAAAATTCGCTTGAGCTTTAGCATGTGTGTTAAGATGGTACAGAACCTAGTTTTACATTGGCCTTTAAAAATTTATTCAACACTGCTTTGCCTTCGATTGTTTAGTTAAGTACAAGGAAAACATCTTTTTTTTTAAATTACAGAATTAAATGGTGCCAACAGTTTCTGGAAATAAAACATCTGATGTAGCTTTTGGATCTAAATAAGCATTTGGCATTCATCTGTAAGGGCCTGAGCTGTTCGTTTTCCATGGTTTTTATTTCTCAGTTCTCTAGTCTCAAGATATGAACTCTATTATTTCAAGACATATATATAGTATCCATAGATTTTTCACTCCTCCATTGTGAATCTGAACAATGATGTACCAGATGAGAACTGTAGAATAATCATATAGAAGAAGAAACTCTTATTACCACATGTAGGCGTGGCATTGGAAATTTACCCCATTCATACAAGTGCGCGCGCACACACACGCACGCACACACACACACACACACACACACCAGTTACTTTTTTTCAGACCCAAAAGATAAGTCTTGGTTGATTTAAGATGCTTCTTCCTTCTGGGTTTAGACCATCTTTGAGAAACTAAATTTCAAAAAGGTAACTTTTCTAAAAAGTAACAGAGAACTAAAAATAACTGGAATGAAAGAGTTCCTTGGCTCTAATTATAATGTAGCTCTGACAGTGGAGCACAGCGGCCTGATGGATTGTCCACTCTGAACTTCAGGCTGGAGCCAGGGGCTCACACTGAGCTTGAGAGATGCTTTTTCTTTCACTATAGGATTTTTTTTTTCCTGCTTGACCTAAAAATTACTGCTCTTTAATAAGAGTTCTGGTTATGGCAAATGGGGTGTTAATTGCTGTCTTTAGGGATATTGATTATCATTACTAATGCTGATTTCTTAATTTTTCTGTTCCTTATTTGTGGAGAACATGGGGGAAAATGCAGTTCCTGATAGTAACATTTAAAGATGATCCATGAGCCTGGAGGTGTCTTCACTGATTTCTTCTTGTATTTATGTTAAAAAAATAAATAAATAAATAACAAGGAGTCTGGAGTAAACTGTGTTTCAAAATATCTGTCTCCTCTCATTTACTTTTTATTTGATGTTTTAACTTATTACTCAAGAACTATGAAAGAAAAAATGTGTTGTACACCATAATCATATAATGATGAATGCATAAAATACTTTATAAATTCTGTCCCAGGCTGTCATTTCAACACCGGGCCTGCTAGTCCATCTGTGAAACATACACAAATGTTAAAACCTAAGCTACTGTTTGTTTTGAGTTTCTTGGTGTTCAGATCTGAGTAGCATTTGGACTCTCGAGCTTTAAAGCTGTTTTGTTTCCTCCTCTCCATTTTGAACAGATGATTTTCCTAAGCCCCAGATCACGGTTCAGCCAGAAACACAGTCAGCAATAAAAGGTTCCAATTTGAGTTTTATCTGCTCAGCTGCCAGCAGCAGCGATTCCCCGATGACTTTTGCTTGGAAAAAAGACAATGAGCTACTGCATGATGCTGAAATGGAAAATTATGCACACCTCCGGGCCCAGGGGGGCGAGGTGATGGAGTACACCACCATTCTTCGGCTCCGCAATGTGGAATTTACCAGTGAAGGGAAATACCAGTGTGTCATCTCCAATCACTTTGGCTCCTCCTACTCTGTCAAAGCCAAGCTCACAGTAAATAGTATGTGATCTGACTTTTCCTTTTGCATTTACAGACACCTTTTGGAACAGAAAGTACCTGGTTTCCTCTCTTTCCCTAATTCCTAACCCTGTCCTCTGCTCTCACGGTTCTCCACCCTTCCTTTCCCTGCCTTTCCCTCTGCCACATTGGAGATCCTTGGTTATTTGTATCGAATAAGCAAGCAGTTATTGTCTGGAAGACCCCAAACTAAGCATGGTGGGTAACTTGGATGAATCAGACACTTTTATGCCTCTTTGAGAGTTCACAGTGTGCTAGTTGGATGTCGGAGGCCATGAAGTGTAGACTTAAAGGAGACCACCCTTTTTTATTTAATTGACGTGTAGTTGATTTACAATATTATGTTATCTTCAGGTGTACAGCAAAGTGATTCAGTTATATGTATATTTTTTTCAGATTATTTTCCATTGTAGGTGATTACGTGATACTGAATGTAGTTCCCTGTGTTATTAGTAAATCTTTATGGCTTAATCTGTTTTACGCATAGTAATTTGTATCTCTTATAACTGAACTCCTCGTTTATCTCTTCCTTCCTCTTTTTCCTTTAGTAACCGTAAGTTTGTTTTCTGTGTCTGTGAGTGTTTGTTTTGTATATATAGATTCATTTATATTATTTTTTTATATCCCACATATCAGTGATATAATATTTGTCTTTTTCTGACTTACCTCACTTAGTATGATATTCTCTAGGTCCACCCATGTTGCTGCAAATGGTAATATTTCATCGTTTTTTATGGCTAAGTAATATTCCATTTTATATGTCTACCACATCTTCTTTATCCATCTGTCAGTGGTCATTTAGGTTGTTTCCACATCTTGGCTATTGTAAATGTGCTGGGTGTATATATCTTTTCAAGTTAGAATTTTCATCTTTTCTGGATATACGCCCCAGGAGTGGAATTGCTGGGTCATATAGTAGCTCTTTAATTCCATACTATTTTCCATAGTGGCTGTCCAGTTTACATTCTCACCAACAAAAAGCATACCACCTTTTAACTCAGAGACATAGGTTTGAATCGTGCCACTCATGCTTACAGCTGTGGGACTCTCAGCAAGTTATTTAACTGCTCTGTGCCTCCATTTCCACATCTTTTAATTAGGAATAATAGTACCTACCTTACAGAAGTATGATAATTGTTAAATAAAATAATTTGTGTACAGGGCTTTGCAGAATGCCTGAAATAGAGTAAGTGCTCAGTAAATGCAATAAGTGTTAGTTCTGCTCATAAAAGTATATCATCCTGTGCTTTGTTGGCAGATAGACAGTTTTACAGATTTTCATTTAATTGTTATATCTTCTAGGGTGAGATGTGATTCATTAATGCATTCATTTGCTGAGGCCTGACACATAGAACAAAAAATTGTAGAACAAAACACCTGTGTAAGGTCATAGAATGTTAGAGCCAGGAGAGACTTAAAAAAAAAGATGGAGTTGCCAGGGTACAAAGAGATTAATGATTTGCCTAAGATTGCAGATAGTTATTGAGGAATCTAAAAAGTAACTGGAAGATAGCAGAAAGACAGTCAGTCTGAAGATCAGGTTACCTATTTCATCCTGACTCCATCATTTCTGTACCTGTGTAACCTTGACAGAGGACCTTAATGGCTCCATCTCAGCTTGCAGTTGGAAATAACCCCTGCCTTACTGTGTCAGGGACATTTATAAGTATCAAAAGAAAGGAGGGGAGTTCCTGTTGTGGCTCAGCAGGTTAAGAACCCGACTAGTATCCATGAGGAAGTGGGTTCGATCCCTGGCCTCGCTCAGTGGGTTAAGGATCTGGCATTGCCCCGAGCTTCAGTGTAGGTCGCAGACACAACTCATATCCCACGTTCCTGTGGCTGTGGTGTAGGCCTGCAGCTGCAGCTCCGAGTTCACCACTAGCCTGGGAACTTCCATGTCCTACAGGTGCAGCCCTAAAAAGGGGTGGAGATGAAAATGAACCTCTCAGACTCCAGGACACTAACGCCCACCTTGTGTTTCTGATTCAGTGCTTCCTTCGTTCACCAAGACCCCCATGGACCTCACCATCCGCGCTGGGGCCATGGCACGCTTGGAGTGCGCTGCCCTGGGACACCCGGCCCCACAGATAGCCTGGCAAAAGGATGGGGGCACAGACTTCCCGGCTGCGAGGGAGAGACGCATGCATGTCATGCCTGAGGATGACGTGTTCTTCATCGTGGATGTGAAAATAGAGGACATCGGGGTCTATAGCTGCACAGCTCAAAACAGTGCAGGAAGCATTTCTGCAAATGCAACCCTGACCGTCCTCGGTAAGTGGATCTTTTCAGATTCTATGATATACGGTGGTCTTAAAGGTAGCAGCTCACCCACAGCCTAAGAAGTGTCAGAAGTGGTAGGGTCGAGAGATGATCCATAGGACGCTGCCCTTTCCTGGAGGGAACAGTGCTTCTCAGGAGCTTTGAAGTCAGGAATGTCTTACATCTTCAGGCTGGTGGCCAGTGAGATGAATCTGCATCCTCCCTTCTGAAGGGGGCGGAAAATTAAATGCTTTGATGCTTTTCCCTTTTTGCAGGAATCACCTTCCTCTACTTTCCATCATGCATATATATATATACAATCCAAAGAATATAAGAAATAGGAGTTCCCATCGTGGCTCAGCGGTTAGAGACCCTGACTAGCATCCATGAGGACACAGGTTCGATCCCTGGCCTTGCTCAGTGGGTTAAGGATCTGGCAATGCCCTGAGCTGTAGGGTAGGTTGCAGACACGGCTCGGATTCTGCGTTGCTGGGTCTCCGGGGTAGGCCAGCGGCTACAGCTCCGATTTGACCCCTAGCCTGGGAACCTCCATATGCCGCTGGTGTGGCCCTAAAAGACAAAAAAAATAAATAAAAAATAAAGAATATAAGAAATATACGAACTGATTGAGAAGGACTTAACTTTTCTCAGCGTCCCACACCACTCTGGAAAGCAGTGTTTGTCTTTTATCATTTACCTAAACAGATGCTTTTTTAAAATGTGAGCATGTTAATCATATGTGTATCTTTGAAAAAGTAAATCAGAGCAACCTACAGACACCAAATTATGAAAGTAAATTATTTTCAGAATTTAATTTATTTATTTTTGGGGGGGGCCACACCCGCGGCATATGGAGGTTCCCAGGCTAGGGATTGAATCGGAGCTACAGCTGGTGGGCTACGCCACAGCCACAGCAATGCCAGATCCGAGCCACATCTGCAACCTACACCACAGCTCACGGCAACACCAGATCCTAACCCATTGAACAAGGCCAGGGATTGAACCCACAACCTCATGGTTCCTAGTCAGATTCGTTAACCACTGCACCACGACAGGAGCTCCTATTTTCATAATTTTAATGTAGTCCAGGACATCTTAGCACTTGAAAGTTTCTCTGTAAAAATTTAAACATTCTAATTTTTTTTTCATCCATTAACACACCCTATGCTTGAAATTATTTTTATATATTTTGTTTCTAAAAAATGTCTAAAATGTTTTGCTTTATTCCACTTCCACCATTCCCCAACCTTGCCAAGAATGAGGTAGACTTAGAGAAAGGAATAGTAAATGTTAGCCTTAAGTGGTATTATAAGTAAATGACAGCCAAGTGATGAAGTGGAATCCCAGATGTTATACACGTTTAGGGTTTTAAAGAAGCATGTGCAGGAAGTTGTGGGAGAATACACTTTTCAGCCCCAATTTGAAAATATTTAAGCATGAGGACTTATGCTGTGCAAACCCTAATTTTCACATCAAGATTAAAAACGTAACTTTGTCATTTCAGAGACGCCATCATTTTTGCGGCCCCTGTTAGATCGGACTGTGACCAAGGGGGAAACGGCTGTCCTGCAGTGCATCGCAGGAGGGAGCCCTCCTCCCAGGCTGAACTGGACCAAGGATGACAGCCCTTTGGTGGTCACTGAAAGGCACTTTTTTGCAGCAGGCAACCAGCTGCTAATCATTGTGGACTCTGACGTCAGCGATGCCGGGAAGTACACGTGTGAAATGTCTAATACTCTGGGCACTGAGAGAGGCCACGTGCGCCTCAGCGTGATCCCCACCCCCACCTGTGACTCCCCGCAGATGACTGCCTCGTCCCTGGATGATGACGGTTGGGCCACCGTGGGTATCGTGATCATAGCCGTGGTCTGCTGTGTGGTGGGCACGTCGCTTGTGTGGGTGGTCATCATATACCACACACGGCGGAGAAATGAAGATTGCAGCATCACCAACACAGGTGTGTAAACAGACACTTGGCACGGGGTACAGGAGCCTGTGTGTGCTCGTGGTCCCACCAGGATTTCCTCCTGGGGTGTGTATCTCTCAGTCGGAGGCCATGTCACAGAGGTGACTCATGTGCTTCAAGCTGCAGAACTGTAGCTAGTTAAAAATAACTCCCTGGCCCAAAATAGAGCTGATGGTTAAAGATGAATGAGTGCTTTTTGTTAAAACCTCATTAGAATATCTTGCTGGTTGTGCAAGATAGTCCAAATCACAGCATAAACCAGTCTGACTCCTTCCCAAGGTGGTGACAGAGGACCAGAGCCAGCCCTTCAGTTCTGAGGTGTACACTCTGCTGTCATTTTTCATTTTGTCACGCATGAGCATTTGTGCATGAGTGTATGCAGACATCTAGGGAGAGTCTGGTTATTGGTGAGAATGGGGCTTAGACTTACGTGTACAAACTCCTATATGGATAAATAATATTGTCGGGAATATGGCAGGAATCAGGCTTAATTCATGAAACTTATTTTCTCATGAAAATTACTAAGCCTTTATCTTTTATTTTCTTAAATTTTAATTGTAGTTGATTTACAATGTTCTGTCCATTTCCGCTGTACAGCAAAGTGACCCAGTTCTGCAGACATACACATTCTTTTTTTCACATTATCCTCCCTCAGGATCCATCACAAGTGATCAGATATAGTTCCCTGTCCTGTACAGCAGGATCTCATTTCTTATCCACTGCAAAAGCAATAGCTTCCGTCTGTTAACCCAAACCCCGAGTCCCTCCCAGTCTCTCCCCGTCCCCCTTGGCAACCACAGGCCTGTTCTCCAAGTCCGTGAGTTTGTCTCTTTTCTGTAGATAGGTTCATTTGTGCCATATATTAGATTCCAGATACACTTTGTCAACATTTGTTGTTTTTGAAATTTGGGGAGCAGGGCCTCCCACAGGCCGTCAAGTAGACACTCAGCTCAGGCGCCTTGGCAGCAGAGGCCTGACTAGCCTTAATATCAGTGCTGCACAATCAGGATAGTCTTAGTAGACTGACTTGAACAGAAAACAGAACAGGAGCTAGTATTCGCGGGGAAGCCTGTGTGGCACTGATGATCATAATGGTTAAGAGAATGCTGTTGTTCGATTATAGATGAGACCAACTTGCCGGCTGATATCCCCAGTTATCTGTCATCTCAGGGAACATTAGCAGACAGACAGGATGGGTACGTCTCCTCAGAAAGCGGAAGCCACCACCAGTTCGTCACTTCTTCAGGAGGCGGATTTTTCTTACCACAGCACGACAGTAATGGTACGTTTGAAAATGAACATGGGCTTACTATAGTTGTTGTAAGTAACCTGCTGGAAAGTTCAAATATAATATTAATTTTCACAAGAAATTGATGTACTCATGTATTTAGGACCTGGCCCAAGATCACTAGTGAAGCTGATATTGAATTAACTTTTATGCCCTCCTCTTAAATACTAGAAAAATCTTTGCTTCTAGCAATAAAAGACAAGTAGGTTAAGTAAAATTTAGTTCCTCCATGCAACGTAATATTTCTTTCACGCTGTAAATATTCTTTGGCCCTGAATGTTCTTACTTAAATGACATTAACTGGTTTCACGCATGGTCCTAAAAGTCGAATGATTTAAAATCATTCTATTAGAGACATCTCATTCTGACTCTTGCTTTAAGAACTGTATAGTTTAAAGAATAATAATGGAGGCAGCATAATGCAAGAGCATCAGCTTAGTTCAAGACCCACTTCTGACACTTATTGGCTGTGTGTTCTTGGGCAGTTGCAATTCTTCCCTATTACATTTTTGTGAAAATTAAATAAAATAGTCATGGAAAACCACATGGTGCTTGGCACATATTAAGGGCTCAGTAATTGACATTTTTTTCCAAACATTTACCATCTTTTCCAACAAGTATCTGCTCTGTGGTGGACTCCATAGTCGGGAGGGAAGAGTATTTGTTTTCAGTTTCACAGTTTAGTCAGTGGTGAGACAAAAAAATTCAACAAATAATCACAAAGGGCTTGGCAGGGCAGTAGGAGAGTGTATAGAGATAGAAGATGGGGGCATAAAGTTGTTCTGGTTGTACTCATTTGATTGCAAAGAACAGGGGCCCAAACTTGTTCCCACGGAGCAGGGTTTACTGCAAAGACATGTACAAAAGTCTAAAGAGCACTGGAGCACAAGTGTGGCAAGTCGCCTGGACACTGGGGCTGGAGACTGGTGGGCTTTCAGAGCAGCCCTAGAGGCTGCCGTATTACTGAGTCATGTTTGTTTCTCACCGAAACCAGCACCCACCCTCCGAGTGCCTAGCTGCTGCTGCTCAGGCACACAGCCCACCTTGGCATCTCCTAACCGTCATGCTATCTCTTGTTTTTTAACATGCTTTGTCCACTACTCACAACATATCATTTTTTGGTTGTTCAGTTCAGATACAATAGGATTTTTTTTTCCCCAGCTCATCTTTGAGCTGAGCATTTAGAGGTCATGGGTTAAGTGCCAGTCCGTCATCCTGGTCATCAGTGACTTTCTGGAGGAATCAGGCAGTACTGGTGGCATCATGGGGTACAGACCATGGCAGTTTTGGCCTCAGTATCTGTACGCAGATCAGTTTCTCTTGACAACCAGGTGAGGCCAGCAACTAGGTTAACACATCCCTTATAACAGTTAAGTCCTCTTTTAGTAAGATGTATCAAATTTACCCAATTACTAATCCAAAGCACCAATAAGTTTTGTAAAAAACTCTACCATAAATTTCTGCCATAGTTTTTTTTCTTTTGTGTGATATTCTCTGTAAACTTTGCATCTATAAATATATGAAAAATGTCAAAAGCGGAGAAATGTTGAGTGGTACTTGAACAAAACTGCTTCAGTGACTAAAATGTGTGTTTTACAGGGACATGCCACCTTGACAACAGTAGTGAAGCCGACGTGGAAGCTGTCACAGACCCGTTCCTTTGTCCCTTTTTGGGACCCTCAGGCCCTGTGTATTTGAAGGGGAGTGTGTATAGCTCAGATCCTTTTGAAGCCTGTCATACAGGTATGTGGTTTTCTTCCCTAAGTTCTGTTTCCTGGAGAGACTTCAAGAAGCGCTAACTCTATCTATCTCCCGATATTATCCCCAAATTTAAAAGGTTGTGGTCCTGACCCAAGAATAGCTTTAATGGACCACTATGAGCCCAGGTTGGTCAAGAAAAAGGAGTGCTGCCCCTGTCCTCATCCTGCAGAAGAGTCCTGCGAGCAGAGTGTCAGTGATACAGGATGGCCTGCCCATCAGAGGAAGGTACTCAGCTCTTCTCACTCTCAACACGAAGGCCCTGGAATGAACAGCTCATGTCTGAACAAGTCTGCAGATTTCAGTCCAAGTCCAGAGGCAGCATCAGTTACTTTGAGCAATTCTTTCATGGGTAAGTTTATTAAATTATTAGATACTTTGACCCAGGACCCACATTCCAAGTTGCATGGGGCATAGCCGCGAGAGCTTTGAATGCCAGACTGGGTGAAAAAAGGTTTGAGGAATTTATTTTACTTTTCTTTTAATGATGCTGTCTTGACATCCTATTAGTTACTGTGCTTATTTCTAAAAGCAAAGACATACATAGGGATTTTACTTGATTATGGTTTTAATCCAGCACTAAACCTTAGGAACTTTCTGGTCAGCTCTGTGTGTGGCATCATCTAGAAGACAAGAGTTTTGGAAGTGACTTAGGAACCTGGCTTGTCAGTCATGTGGAAAAAGTGGTTTGGGGCTACAACACCTTCTGGGGTGGAGTTGTGTGCAAGCATGACTGTGGTTTGGGATGTCTGGTGGCTTATAACTAAACCCACAGTCAAAGGGTAGACGGCATCCTACCTGGCAATGGCTGCTGTCAGCCGAGTTGGATGGCCTCCTGCGCTGGAGGCTTTCAGGGCTTCAGAGCCCGCAGTGGTGGAGGTAGACACAGGCTGGCACCAGTGTTTGTGGATTTTTTGGTCCAATGCATGGGGACGAGGGGATGGAAGAACTGAGATCATCTTTTTGCTGCATGGAAATATGGAAAAATGAACCACAACTCATCTAGGTTTTTTTTTTTTTAAACTATTTTACCCAGCTTTTAAGAAATTTCATGTTTTATCATGATATCATTATTTATATTCCTTTTTGAAAAAATGAAAGTAGTATCTCTTACATGACCGAGTCAGTGGAACACTGAGTTGCTACAAAGGAAGGAAGGGTAAGACGTAAGGATTATTATGAAAGAAACTTTCTGTACTCCGGCACAGTGTACTTGTACGTTACTCTCCAGGTGGCCTTTGTGGAGAACTGTGGGCTCTCTATAACGCTAGGATTTGGGAGAACTTCTGTTTGTTAGGGAACTTTATTGATCATGATTAATATTACTCTAGGTCCTGAGACGTGATAAAGACTGGATGCTTGTATTCAGTGGATGTATGTGTAGGAGGGTGCAGTTACCCTCAGCTCCATTCTGTGAGGTCTCTCTCCACAGCACAGATACACACACAACACCCTACAGTCCCATTACGTGGACTTATAGAAAGTCCACGGGGTGTTCAGATTTACAGGGTAAGATGCTCCTTCATTTGAATGCATTTTGTAGAGTGCTTCAAAAGGACCCATGTGCTCAAGGGGTTTCTTTCTTTCAGGGACGTTTGGAAAGCCTCTGAGGAGACCTCACCTGGATGCCTTTTCAAGCTCTGGACAGGCATTGGATTGTCAGCCCAGAGCCTTTCACTTGAAAGCTCGTTCTTCCCCGAACTTGGACTATGAGTCAGAGGAAGATGGGAAAGAAAGGACAGATTTTCAGCAAGAAAATCACACATGTGCCTATAAACAGAGCTTAGGAAACCACAGGACTTCAAATTTTCAGTCTTATGACTTGGACACATAAACTGGATGGGACCAAGGAAGAATTCTAACATACTACCTCAAGTGGACTTTTATTTAAAAGAGAGCAAATCCTATGTTTTTAAATGGAGCTATGAATTTTAAAAGGATAAAACGTCTTATTTATACAGATGGACCAAAATTACAAAAACTTATAAAAATTTTATACTGGGAGTAACTTTCATATAAGAATACCTTTTAAACTATTTTACTATTTTATACTTTGCTTTATGCAAAAAAAAATCTTATGTAAATTAATGGTATAAATCCATGACTATTTTATGTATTTTTATAATGCCAGATTTCTTTTTATCGAAAATGAGTACTAAAGCATTTTAAACAATAACCGACTTGTACATTTTTTGAATAGAGGTCACTGCATTTTATTTTGCACATTAAATAAAGTGTGTCATTTTGATCCCAAGCCCCATCTATACACTAACGATTTTTATTGTTTTCAACACATTTTAGGCTTATTTCATATTATCATGCCTCACCTTGGTGAAAATTATATTCAGCACTTTAAAATATGAGCAAAAAATGATTCTGCATACCTCCCAGGGTTGTTGTAACATAGTATCAAATCAGATTAGTGTTTGTGAAAGCACATTGTAAATGAGAGGGAGCTACAACGATTTGAGGTACATTCATTTATTTCTAATTCTACCAACAAAAATATGTTGTAGTCTGGTGTAATATAGTACAGCCACCATTATTTAAATCACTGCTCAGGCCATGTTTCCTTAATTATAATAATGCTTTATGTGGTCTAATGCTTTGTGCTTTACCAAATAGTTTCACATCCCCCATCCTTTTAATGGGTGGGGGATATAACAAGAGAGTGGTTTATTGCACATTTCATAGTTACATGTCTATTGCAGATGTGGGGTTTCATCCACTGTTCCAGGTTATAATGGGATGCTGGTGGAATTCTTTGCTGTTCTTAGTGATTTTCTGCGGGATGTGCAGTTCTTACAGAAAAGGTACTATTAAGCTATCCTGCAGCATTCTTTAAGAATTAAAATATTTTTTCTAATTTGGTCATCACAAAAAAACTGTTAAAAACTGAGTATCAAATCTCATAAATGTGTACGATTTAAAATACTTGTTTTAGGTAATTCCTGTCTTGACTCCATTCAACTTTAATATCTATTAACTTGTTGAAGGTGTGAATTTATGTCATTGTCAGTTCTTTGAACTAAATTAAAAGTACATATTAGAAAAGCAGATTCTTCTCAGAGGATATGTTGAGGGTAAAGTTTTCCTGCTTAGTGAGTTTAGAGCTTTGTTGTTTGTGAGCCAGAAGCCTGGAGCCCAGATTGCAGTAAGATTTCCCTCCTTTAATTTAGACACCAGAGTCTGGGACAGGAAGTTGATCCTTCCCGGGACCACCAGTGACTAAGTGCAGAGAAGTGATTTCGTATGCTTTGGCTTTATCATATTGCCAGATTTTCAAAATCTTGTTAATTTGCCTTCATTATTGTCAGATGTGATGCAAGCATCGATAAGGGGTCTAATCAGTGATTATGAACTTCTTCTGAAGGATTTAATTTTTCCAGACTTAAGCACAAAGGTTTAAATCATTAACACCTGAAATTCAAAAATTAGATTCATTCTCCATTAATGATTTTTTTCCTTTTACTTTGCTTGTGCGCTGAAACTTATGGATCACATATAATCTTAGTTTTCTGGAGAAACAGCAGGAGTTAAATTCTTTTTGACATTTGCAGGAAAAGAAAAACATAATTTTGAGACCCCATATTGAATTAACAAAGTGAATCTAGTAGCTATTAAGATTCCCTAAAATAATCATAGACTTAAGGGAAAAATGTAGATAAATATCAAATCGTGTGGCTTATATTTTTTTTTCTCTGGAAAAAAAAATATGGCAGTTCCCAGCCCAGTGACTGAATCCAAGCCACAGCTGTGACCTGTGCCACAGCTACAGCAATGCTGGATTCTTTTTTTTTTTTTTTTTTTTT